>CM038717.1:29180993-29370993 GCA_021613375.1 Megaleporinus macrocephalus | reverse complement strand
GTATATTAATAAGCAAGGTTGTATTTGTACTATCAGTTGTGACCAGTGAGGCCGCACGTGCCTCCTGGGTTTTATATGTAATGTTGTTATTCAAAAAAAACAAAGGGGGGTCATTGAAAGATGTCATGGCTCAATAAACCTTCTGACTTGGTCCCTTAGCAGCTTGTATAAGGCAGTGGTGGTTAATGTTTGACCCCTAGTCTTCTAAATAGTGTTCAGAAGTCATCAATGAAAGCCAACTGAATATTAACCAAACATGGATCCAATTTTAGTATTATTTGAAGGCACTGTAATAATAACACTCTGATCTGCCCTCTGTTTGAACTTTGGAACTGATGAACATCAACAAACATTTTGAAATACTGAAAGGGAGCAGTGATGCACGGTTTTGATTATGAGGGTTCGAGTTGTTTATGTTTCTTCTACAGATTCTACACAAGTTGGCTTGTCTCAGATAAATCAGATTTCTCAGACTTGTTCAGCGCATGGCATGTGGTAGGGTAGTTGCAACTCAAAGACTGCTTCTCTATCACCTTTTCAATGCCTTCTTGTTCCATTGTTGCTACAAGTACCTTATTTTAGGGATGTGGTAGACCACCACACGTTTCTCTACCTGAGGAGTACCTGTGCTCCACTGTCTCCTCTTATTAGCTCCGTGTGTTGATTAAAACTTGTCGGTTACAGTAGTACGGCAATGGTGGTGAGTAAACGAGGAGACGGAGCTGAAGGTGTGGCTGTTTACTAGGAGGAATAGGGCGGCTTGTAAATAGAAACTGTGGAGCAGCGGCGTTTTGATAAACAGCAGCATGTCTGGTTGTATATCCTGTGTAAGTATATATTGATATAACTTTAGAAGTTGTTGCCAAACCTGGTGATACAATACGTATCGTGATACAGCGGTCACGATTCAATATATCACAATATATTGCGATATTGTAAGTAAAGTGATATATCGCGATTTCTCAAATCCTACTATTTAAACACACCACTGTATGAACAGGCTTGCTAAAGCTTACAACAGCACTGCATGCTTGTGCTGCTTGTTAATGTTGGAGTGGAGCTGAAAATGGATTACAACACTGCCATCTAGTGATCACAGGTTTAAACACAACACTCAATGATTCACTGTCTGCCAGGACAGTATCACTAAACATAATATCCCGATATTCGATATTTTTGATATTTTCTTACACCCCTAACGTTTAGCAAAATAAGTCAGAGAACTTGCAACCCCTACGATTTACAAGTGGCTTAGACAAAGTGGCTTAGACAAATGGCCCGCTCATTACATCCACTGTGTAAGCCGCCCCCCTGCCCCCTTTGCCCACCATGACAGATGTACCTAGATTCCTAAACTACGCCCAAAACCATGTCGTACATGCTATACTAATGACTGGTGTTCTATATTTGAAATATTATTTTGTATGGTAGTATGCATGTTTGTACGCAGCTCTAGTTTTTATATCTGGCAGGGACGAGCGTGGGCGTATCGGTGATATGATTTTAAATCTAGAGCATTATTAATTTTTTATTTTTTTTTTATCAGATAAAGCTTTTATACTGTTTGTAATATTGAACAAGCATTAACTTTTGACTATAATGTGCTACACTACTCTCCCAAACCCTTGAATCTAAGTAGAAACCCTTGAATCTAAGTAGAACTTGGTACTGTGTGGGTTGGGGTTCCATGTTAGTTGGTTTAATTGGTTTAGTTGGTCTCTCGTAGACCAACTGTACACATTGTCTCACCCACCAGACCAGCAGTGTCGTATGAACGTTGACATTTTCTCTATGTTGGCCACTGCAAGTAGAGGTCACGGCTCCAGCGCACACCCCGCTGAAGAGGAAGGGTGGAGTCGTTCGAGACGAGGCCTCGCCTTAGTGCTGTATTCATGCATGTTGTTTGGGGAGAGAGAGAGAGAGAGAGAGAGAGAGAGAGAGAGGGAGAGGGAGAGAGAGAGAGAGTGAGCGAGAGCCTTTGCTAGCGTATCAAAGGAGAGATCAGAGGCAGATCTGTGGCCGCAGACAGTCAAAGGGGCCGCACTGTCAAACCTAGAGAGAGCCCCGTGTTCTGAACTCAGAGAGACGCGGACGTGTAGAGATGGAGAGCGGCAGAGTCGCTTCAAAGGCGAGTCTAGAGGGGACGTAATGCGGAGACGCTCCGAGAGAGATCAGCTATATACACCCCTGGGCATTTGTGTAGAGGGATTAGTGCGCTAAAACTCACAAGCTTCAACAGAGAGAGATCAAGTGGAGACAAACGCTTCTCCGAGAGCAGCATCAAGTCAAAGCAGCCTTATAGACGTAGCGTAGAATAGAATTACACAAATGTTTATTTCTGTAATCTGTTGACTATTTTTTGCTTAATGGGCCAATTAAGCTGTCATGCTTTCTCTGGTTTCCTGTCCATCACAGCAGCGCCTTTGTTCAGAGTTCTTATCTGTGTGACAAGGCAGCAGAAGCAGTATAGCCCCCTAGACTTCCTGTTGCGTACTGCAGTTTAGCTGGAGGGGCACTGATTTTATGGGATTTCATACCTCGTTGAATAAGTATGAGGGATTATGGAAGACCTTGGTGATTTCTCTGCTGTGACATATACGCGGCATCTGGTTTATTAATTGATTAGTTGATTTAGTGATGAATCGAGTCAGGTACAGCTCCCCGGACTGCTATGTAATGTAGTGTGTTATAGATCCTGTTCATATCAAGCTTTGGCATCAATCACGAGTGTTAAGATCAACAATGGATAGCGAGATGTATACCTGAAATTTTTATAGATCTCATTTAGATCTCTTATAGATCTACATTTGATACAAGCATCATGGATGCCTGCATGTGTAATTAGGACTGGAGGAAAGTTAACATGACAGTCTTGTTTGTAGTCGGATAAGAACAGAGTAAGAAACTCTTGTTGTGAACATGTACAGAATGTTGTACACCAGCCAATACTAGGGCTGTGTATTGGCAAGAACATATCGTAATACATATCGTGATATATTGCTATATTGCAAGCAAGGTGATATATTGTGATTTTTCAAATCCTACTATTAAAACACACCACTGTATAAACAGGTTTGCCAATGTTTACAATAGCATTGCGCCCTTGTGCTGCTTATTAATGTTGGAGTGGAGCTGAAAATGGATTACAACACTGCCATCTAGTGATCAGAGGTTTAAATACACACACAATGATTCACTGTCTGCCAGAAATCTGTGTGTCGATACTAATATCCTGATATTTGATATTTTCAGTATTTTTTAACACCCCTAGCCAATACATCACACTTTTCTCTAATCATTTTTAACCCTTTATAAATTATATTTTGCCAAACTCTGAGCAACCATATAGGCAGGAGATATGGAAAAATATAATATTGTGATATTTAAACTAGTATGTTTTATGATTTATTTTGAATCACATCTCATCAGTTGAAGAAAAATAAACCAATACTATTAAAAAAAAAAATACTGTCAAAAACTGTGAATACAGTCATTTGTAGAGCTGGGTATCGCCACTGATTTCCCGGATCGATTCGATTCACAAGGTCCCAATTCGATTTCCGATTCGATTTCAATTCAATATTGATTCATTTAGGGATATTTCAGTTACAATAATATGTTTTGTTTGAATATGAAAAGAGATTTTCAGAGATCTAATGTGGTAAACGTACAAGGAACACTCAACCTACCATTACTAAAAAAATTAGTGTTTATATGTTTATATAACGTCATGGTTTCCGAATGCTAATTTTAAAGATCGATCTCGGGTTTATATGAAATGATATCAGATTATTCAAATAAAGATCAATTTGAATCGAAAAATCAATTTTTTTTAAACACACCCCTAGTTATTTGTATGCTGTATTTGTACATACTCTCTAACACCAAATTCAGTTAAACAGGACTAATTTGCTCTCTTTATCATGAAACATGAAGTTAGTCAGAACTGACAATAGGCACAAATTGTTCAGAGACGTATATTGTGTTGTGACATAATGTATCACAATAATTATATATACATTGTCATATTGCCCAGCCCTAACCTGCCCTCGTAGTTTTTTAAAATGATGCAGTCTGGCCCCCTTTAGTAAAGTTTGAACACTCTTAAAGTCTTAAGCCCACTGTTAAAATAATCATTCATTTAGAGAATCATAATAACCATTTAAGTGTGTATTTACTATTAAAAATGTATAATTAGAAAAAATGCAAGCATATTATAATGCATTTAAATCTGAGAATCAATACTGTAATTAATTAATAGAGATTTGGTTTCAGATGCCTCCTCTATGCCCCCCAGATACCACAATGACTTTTTTAAACACGATCACTCGAACACCAGATTTCACTCATTGAATCATTGGAGCAGCCAAATTAGTGATTGGATGCTATCTAGAAATCCAGGTGTACACTTAGATATTTTACGGTTTTATTCGATTCATGACACTGTGAGTTGTGGTTCACTGTTCTGTGTTATATTTTGAAAAAAAATTGAATGATGGGAAAACTACTCTAATCATGTTTCGGCACAACTTTCTAATAACAAGAGCTGGAAGGCTGGAGTAGCACTAGAGCAAGTACTGGTGCTGATTGGTGGTGATTGTTTAGAAATGTTGGTGTTTAACCAGTGCGGTTGCATTAAATGGCATAATGAATAGAATAGATCGCCCTGGATAACCAGGTATTCTAAGACACAGGTTTGAGGTAGTTGTTCATTCTGTTTGTAAGTATGTTATTTATATTTGTTGTTAGGTTAGTATTCGTCTGACATGACAGTGCATGATGCCCAGGAGTATTATATTTACTTTAAATGTGTTTTTATTTTTATGTACCTTTTTTTTTTAGTTGATTTAGGTTTTTAAACAACCTAAAGTTTTAGATTGGTTTTAGTTTAGTGGTTTTATAGACTCAGCTCGGCTCCAGCTTTCTCAGCCGAACACCGAAGGGATCCACTGAACCCTCATTCATACAGAAAATTTTTTAAAAAATCCAATTTCAGTGCTACGAACATTTAGATTTTGTTGTTTTTGCGAACTGTAGTGATTTTTATTTTTTAGTAAATAAGCACATAAGGTTTCATTTTCATAATAGTTATAGTCAACTATTAATATAAAATTATATAATAAATAGATTTTTCACAGGTGCATTGAACAGTACTATATATTAATGGTTTTTAATTAATGCCATGCAAACACTTTACCCCCCGATAGTTAATGTTGTTAACAACTTATATAACTTTATTGCAGCATCCAGGACATTATAGTAGCCAGATTCTGTATACTGTGACCAAGGTTAGGGATGGTTTTGCTATTGCATGTAGGGATAGCGAAAGAGTGTACAGAAGGGAGAGGTGTTCAGGGCCTTGTGCCTTTAAGGGAGTAATGCAAAAATCCAGAGGGAAAGAAAGTCCTTGCTGTATGTCTCTTTCTCTCTCTCTCTCTCTCTCTTACCCCTCTGCCTACTCGTCCCCCTCTTTCCCTCCCTCCCTCTCTCACATGCACCACACAGCTGTGACCTTACATGTGTATTCTCTCTCTCTCTCTTGCACACTCTCCCCCTCTTTCTCTCTCTCTCTCGTTCCCTTGGACCGCTGCGTTGGCCACATAGAGGGACGCAGAGACAGCGCTGACTGGTACACAGAACAAGATGTGCCCCAGGGCCTAACAGGCTGCATTAAAATTACACTGGCCTGACATATTTAAACAACACGAATGCATACACACACACACACGTGCACCCCCCCCCTCCAAAAACACCAGCATCAGAGAGACTGTTCACTTTACTTTAATCTCAATATTAACAGTAGATGCGCACCATCCTGCACAGTCACTCCACGCTGCAAGAAAAATGTCCCTTTTTATCAGTAGTCCCAATTCCCCCTGCACCATATTTGGTGGTGCGCTGTGTTACAGGGGCAGTGCTGGAGAGCGCAATGACAAAAATAAGTGTACTTGTCACTCAGTTGCATCATGGAGGTCAGTTCACATTGTACTCATAAGCTTTTGCATGTAACAGTAAATAGCTACAGGAGAGCTTCTATATGTATCAGCAGTGCTTATGTACTGGAAATTAATCTAATGACTAATACTTCATCGACTTAATTCTCAAACAGACAAGGTATTTAATTTCCTTTAAAGCTAAGAGCTTTTCCTTTGGCCTGTTTTTTTGGCTCTGCTAGCTCGACTTAGATTTAGATGTAAGCTGTGGCCTACTCACACTATTAGCCTATCTTGGGAGGACCAGGCTGACTTCATAGAACATTGGTAAAAGTTCTGACTGAGGTATAATAAATCAGTAGTTTGGCAAAAACTCACCCTTACCCCTTAAACATAGTCAATTGCCATAGAAGTAATTGTGATTATTAATTAAATTGTCATTTATTTGTTAATTGTCTAAAGAGGCCAAATAGTCTGATCTTACATATTAGTTGTCAGTACTTAGTAGCTCCCAAATAATGACACAAATAGACTAAGCTCAAGTAAGCATCATCATTCACTGCAGCTCTGGTGTCAGACCAAGAGATGCACCCATAGCTGATCCCCTCAAGTATAGCTCGATATGGATGCTAACTCTATCTAAGCCAAATGACCTGTAAGTCCTGATATTTATACAATCATGTTCTTAAAATATTTTTATTTTGGTAAAATCTGTGTTCTGTGTCATCAATAAAACATACTCAGCTTGACTGAATGCCTTTTACTTGTTGGAAAATATACGTTAGATGCCTAAGAAAACCTATTTTTACATGTGTTTAGTATTTACTATTGTATAATTAGCAATAAGAACCATGCTTTGCAACTTGCCCGCCTCGCTAGGAGGCTGCTATACGCTAAACGCTATCATTACACTGAGAGTCCTGGCGGATGCTTACGCTCCCTCAGTAACATTAACTCTAAGCGCCTACACAGTGTATCTAAGTGACTACGCTACCAGTATCTGTTCAGGAGACTTAACTTTTGCTGGTGTTTGTGGCTGCACGTGTTTCTGCATTGTGGCAATTTTTATTTTTTCATAGCTACTGTAGTTACTCAACCAGTAAATGGTGTTCTTTCAAGGTTATTATGTCTTATTCAGGATAAGACATAAAAAATACAACATATAAAGGTGGAACACTATAAATATCAGGATTTATAGCCATATATCGAGCATTAAGTCAGAGTTGGTATCAGTATCGGTACTCGGTATCGGGAGATACCTGAAAAGCTGGTATTGGTATCGGTAGGAAAAAGTGGTATCGGTGCATCCCTATATATATATATATATATATATATATATATATATATATATATATATATATATATTGACAACTCTCTATTACACAGTGCCAGAAACCACATAAGTATATTTGAGATCATTTGATAATGTAATAAGCCTTCATTACATTATACAGAATTCAAACACCATGTATTGACAGATAAAGAGGTGTGAATTTCAGATGAGACGAGGAAAACAGAGTTAACTCTGAGCGTGTAAGTAAATAGTGTTCAGGAATAACCATACAATAGTGGGAAACTGCATTGGCTTATTTATGTACTCCTTTCTCTCAAACAAGACCCTTGTAGATGAATACAGGCACCGTTTTACACATGTTTAGGCGGCCATTGGACAGAGAGTACGTGCTGCGTGTACTCTGGCCACTCCTTTTAGATGAGCTATGAATCCGCTGTTTGTTTGCAGTGCACATTTGTCAGTGTATGCTGGGTGCTCCTTGTTGTCCTCTCGAGTTGCCCCAGCACCCCCACCCTGTTTTCCACTGGCATCGACGTGGGGAGGAGCTGCATTGTTGACCCCTGTCTTACCCTGCCCCACCCCTTGTGTCAGACCTGTCACTTATACTCTCCCTCTCATAATCCCGCCCACCTCCATGCACCTCGGTCCAGCCCTCCATCCAGGACAGTGGGTGGGGCCTATGTGAGGGGCAGCTCTTGCGCTCTGGAATTTGGGCAAAGGTTTGACTTGTGTACTTATGGAAACTAGTTATAGGGGGAGGCAAAGAAGTCTCTTTTCTAAAGCTACCCCACAGAGCTCTGAAAGCAGCCCAGCCTTGGCCCACTGGCTTCTACCCCCAATGTCTGTTTGTTGGGGGGTGAGGGGGGAGGGGGGTGGTCCACTTGGGGCCCGAGCCGGGGTGAAGCACACTTGGGAGCTCAGGTTACGTGATTGTGCAATGCACCGCTTTGAACACACACATGCAGTGCCCTTCGGAGTTGACGCTCTCGCTCTCTCAGGGCCTCATGTGGTATGAGTTTAGCCTCTCGTGGTTTCAATAGACCTTATGGACCTTTTGCTTTGAAGAAGCAGATCTCCACAGACGAAATAACGGCTTCATGGGTAAAGGTGCGGAGGATTTTGCAGAAGTGGGAGTTTTTCGAGATTGGAAAGCCCCTGAAGTTCTCAGGAGCAGCCCTCATGGGATAGTACTAGTCATGTGGCATTGGGCGTCCGAGTCCTCCCCGAACATTACAAAGCTGCATTGACTCACCAAAGTCAGCGGTGGTGCAGTGGGCTCTACGTTAGGAACCAGAAGGTTCCTGTCTCAGTCCCAGTGTGGGCACTAGGAATGTTGACCTTTTCCTGAAGGGTTGTATATTCAGATGTCCTTATTCTGCCCAAAAACGTTTAACCCGAAGTTGCCCCAGGAGATCTGGAACCTGGCGTTCTTGTCTTAGACACAAAGTCACTGTATAACAGAAAATATGTTGTGGAAAGTTCAAACCTGGAATCAGATGAAACACGATTTTCCAGCCTAATGAAGTCATGACGAACCAGGTCCTGTACATATTCGGGAAGTTACGGTCTATTAGATGCTAGAGGCTTGTCAGTAAAGCCAGATTTCATGGTGAACAGGACTTGAATGACTCCCCTCTGGCTCATGGTGTCCACATGTACCCAATCTGGTCATTGTTAGAGAAGTAGAAGTCTTTGTGTGTCTTTTATGTTAAGTAGTTACCTTGTTCTTAGCTACACATAGTCTGGGCAGAGCTCAATAATACCAGAGTTCAGAGTCTTAGAATGATCTAACCCAGTTATTGTAATAAAGCACCTATGCAGTAAATACCTGCGAAATTCCTTAATATCCATACTTGTCAAGTAGGATGGAGCGATATGGCTCTAATAATATCACGATATTTCATGGTATTTTTGCAATAACGATACTCTTGGCGATATGACGAAACATTGAATTAAAAAAAAATATTTCAAGAATACACTACTACAGCAAAATAAAAATCTAATTTTATTATTGCATACGATATGATATGGCTCACCCCTAACTGAGATATTAAAAAAAATAGAATTTTCATCAGATTTTCAACAGAAGTCAATAATCCAGAATGTCATGATACTAAATAAAGCACTCCAAATATCTCCATATATCCAGAACTGAGATAAAAAGAATGATACTGGACAGATATAATCTGTCTCCAGTAGATATATGATGGGAAATGAGAAAAGTGTGAATGTTTCTTTTGCTAAAAACTGTAAAAAGTAGTACCCTGATGTGATAATTAGGGATGGGTGATATGGAACGATATTTCAGGGTATAATATCGTTCATGATATTCAAAAATGTTGATGATATTATTGTGTACGATGCGATATGGCACACCCCTATCTTCAAGCGTCCTCATTGTTAGCGTACAAGGACTTGGATGTTTTAACACAAACATGATAAGCTCACGATTTCCATGGTACTGGACAGAGAACAGCAATCCTTTTGTTAGCACTCACGTACAGCAAGATGTTTATCCTCTAGGAACCTGTTTAATGCACAACTATATTCAGTTTCAGTATCGCCAACGTACCCACTGAGAGCCAGATGTGGGCGAAGAAGTTAATGAGTGGTGTGTTCTAATGAAGTATTCATTTGAATGTATCAGTTGTTTTGTTTGTGATGTTAACATTCTGTTAACGAATCAGTTAGTGGATCTTTAGCCAGTCAGTAAGTTCTGTTTATGTTTTCCTAGTTTTCTGCTCAAGATGCATGACGTAAGAAGAGTGAACAAACAGTATTTTTTTGTACTGTAAGGTTCCCAAGTGTATGTGCATGCAGTGTGAGGTGGTATTGGTGTTACATTAGCATAAATTAGCAGTAGTTAGGAAACAGGGGATCATTACAGGGAGATTGAGCTTCAGTTCTCGGTACAGTGTTTTGCACTAGCATGTTTCTCTTGCTTGTTTTTCTTGTGTGTGTGAATTTTAACTTTTAACTGTCCTGATTTTGTTTAACGTGTCTTGTGTTTGTTCACTAAACCCTAATGCTATTTGTAGGGTGTCATCAAGTCTTAACTTATTGCTCTTCTTGTTTTATTTTAGTCATATACCATATACACCTCATATTCTTTTTTCATTACCTCAAACACAAAACAAAATAAAACAAATGGCCAAAGCACAATCTTTATAGCATTTAAAGCCTCCTGGCTATAGGAGTACAATTATTTGTATATATATATATATATATATATATATATATATATATATATATATTTATATATATATATATATATATATATATATATATATATACACATACGCTCAGAAATTTAGGATCACTTTAGAATTTCATTACATGCAATTCACAAACAATATTGTCCATTTCCAATTAATTTAAGTGTATCAGATGATTTTTAAAGAATAAAAATGTTTGTATTAAAGTCTATTTTTGTATAGAGGCTTATTTTGCATATAGTCCTATTATCAGCAATTCTTAGTCCTCTGCCTAAATCTCCTGGTACGGCCACCAATCCAAGTTAAGGATGTTATTGGACTAATTGGTTGTTAGGACACTCTTGCTCAATTGTGACGCACAGCTGAAAAACATTCTACTAATAAGTGAGTATAAAAGGGAGAACAACATTCTAGGTTAACATTCTAGCATCAGCAGTTGATGGCTTGCTGACAGACTGAAAATGACCAGAAAGAAACAACTTTCTTTAGAGACCCATCAGTCCATTGTTGTGTTAAGGAAGAAGATACTCCATTTGAAAACAAGAACATTTCACTGTGATCCCAAACTTTTGAGGAGTAGCGTGTGTGTGTGTGTGTGTGTGTGTATATATATATATATATATATATATATATATATATATATATATATATATATATATATATATATATATATATATATATATATATATATATATGTGTGTGTGTGTGTGTATATATATATATATATATATATATATATATATACACACACACACACTGATCATACTATATGATACTTTATCACTACTGCCCATGCTTCTAAAAATAAGGGTGCCAAGGAGTCAATTAAAACCATAGCACAGAAGAACCACTTTTGGTTCTCTAATTGATTATTCTTTGAAGAACCTAATGTGTGGGAACATGTTTGGAGTGTAAAAAGCCTCTGTGTAATGTAAATGACCTGTGACCGACATTAAAGAGGGAGTAAAACGTTCTGCGAGGGTTCTTGTGAGGGACCCATCCGAGGTCTCTCAGAGAATATTAATCTATGCTGCGCTGTGGGTTTGTAAGGAGTGCTGTGTGTGTGTGTGTGTGTGTGTAGTATGAGGATGCTTTGCTTCAGTTAGTCAGCAGTGCTTATGTAATGAAAGTCGAGTTTAAGTTGATTAATTGCTGATGACGTCATTAATAACGTCACAGGAAAAGGGAATGCTTTGCAACAATATCCGACTTGTCAAAATGCTCACCTGCAAAGGGGGTCTGGAGGACCAGAGAAGTTTAGAGTGCAGCAGCTTTGGCGGAAGAAAGAGTAACCCACTTTAAACTGTACAGGGTTGTGTGGGGTTGTGCCCCCTTTCCACTAACACATGACTTTATTGTAGCCTTTGGGGAAAACAGAGATAATAACATTCAGTATCTGGGCTTTCAAGTACTGTAGATCAGCAGAGAACTGTTAGAACGAAGCCCCGAGCGGCGTGCGGCTGTGCACCTCCGCTTGGCGTTTACCGTGCAGGCGGAGACTTATTCAAACTGAATGAATTTGAAGGAATTACTGAGCAGGTGTGTGTATATATGCGCTCATTGATATCATTTCACAGAGAGTACTGCGACGACAGAAGAGCGAACTACAAATCCTGTTTGTTTTTGAGTTCTGCGCTCACTAAGTCATTGAGCTTCGGAATGATTCTCATACGAGGCTCAAGTTCCTATTCAGATTTTCCCATCCACCTTCTAATGGTGGAGCAGTTACTTTCAGATGTGGTAGTAATCACCAGAGTGATTCCTTTGCTATTGTGTTTGTTTAATGGCACCATCGCACCATTGGGGCTTGATTAGCATTCACACTAGATGTCCACTTGAGCTGTGTCTAGGCCCCCATCTTCTAGTGGGAATGGTACAGTGCGATCCCACTAGCCAAACGAGCTGGACTTTAGGGGTCAAACGTGTTATGGATTGTGTAGTACGAGTGCATTATTACTTTTCCCAACGAAACCTTCAGAAGACCAGACGTCTGGACCCCAAAAACCATGGGGCTCCGTATGCATTGTCCTTGCTGAGGCGCCCATGTTGTTAGTTCCGTAATCACACGATTAGCTGAAAGCGTATTCGCTGGGCAGTGATGTCGACAGGTCTGTGCCGCCTCTAGTGTTTATGTGGTTGTATGCAGAATAGGGGTGTAAGAAAATATCGAAAATATCGGGATATTATGTTTGGTGATACTGTATCGATTTTCAAAAACACAGATTTCTGGCATGCAGTGAATCATTGTGTGTTGGGTTTAAACCTCTGACCACTAGATGGCAGTGTTGTAATCTATTTTCAGCTCCACTCCAACATTAACAAGCAGCACAAGGGCGCAATGCTATTGTAAGCATTGACAAACCTGTTCATACAGTGGTGTGTTTTAATAGTAGGATTTGAAAAATCGCAATATATCACTTTCCCTGCAGTATCACGATATTGAATCGTGAATGCTGTATCACGATACGTATTGTATCGCCAGGTTCTTGCCAATACACAGCCCTAATGCAGAAGTTTGAGACTCCAGGTCGAATGACATGTTTGGCAGGTATTGTTACCACGTCCTGTCCAGAGATGTCACCTACATGTGGCCCTTTTATGCACAGCTGCTGTTTGTCTGTCCAGGTTAACATACTGGCGGGAAAACATTACATATACAGGGTCCCGGAACTTCTGTACATACCACATTTTATGATATTTTATGTGAAATTCAGTGAATAAACAGTCATCATGTGTTCAAATGCACAGAAATAAAAAAGTCAAAATGAAATTCAACCAGGGGCGCTCAAACTTTTATATTTGATCTGTGTATGTGTGGGAAGGAATGAGAATGGGCCAGAAGGGTGTGTGTGGTGAGCATTGCTCTCTCAGGCGCTCATTCGCTACCCACGCTCCACTGGGGTAGGGGCTTACTGCCATGGGGGCTTGGGAGCGACTGAGTGGAGCGAGGAAGCCATGACCCAAATTGTGCTCTCTTGTGCGCTCTCTCTTTCTCTCTCTCTCTCTCTCTCTTTCTCTCTTTCTCTCTCTCTCTCTCTCTCTCTCTCTCTCTCTCTCTCTCTCTCAGCTGTCTCTCTTTTTCTGCTTGCTCTCTCTTTCTCATTTTCTCCTTCTCTCCTTCCCATCCCCACTAATCCCTTCCATGGCCATTCTCCATAGTAAGCCCCCCCACCCCCCACTCTGTAACTTCCTGCTGGGGTGTAGAGGGGCTGGAGTCACACCCACCCCACCCTCTTTTATTCCTTAAACTACCCACAGTGCAGCTCCCTGGGGAGTTCTACGGCGCGCGCACACGCACACACACTCACTCGGACTATTTCAATCACAGATACTCTCGTTCACTCAGGAATACGCCGGTCTCCGGAGAAATAGAGGGTTCTGTTTCTCTTAAACTTCTCTTTACAGAGCGCACACACTCAGAATCCTCTGCCTTTCACCAAGAAAAGTCTCTACATCATAGTAACGACGTCATGCTGGCTTTGTTTACTGTGCACATGTTTGCCAGGCATTTTTCAACGACTGCCATCGAATATTCTCATATCCTTCTCTCCTACACTGTTCTAGCATGTTTTTATAGTATGTAGAATCATTTTTGTGTCAGTCTAAAGTTCACATCATTTAAAAATTGAAGGATTCTTCTCAGAAGACGTACATCATGTTGCCATTCTTCACATTTTTAAAAGATTCTCTGAAAAACACAGTCCATTAATAGGTTTCTTTATTGTTAATTTAACTATTTAATTTGTTAATTTAATTTAACATTTATTTGTACTATTTTTTGACTATTTTTTCTTTATCCCTTAGAATTAAACACCTTTTAAGATCGGTATGTGCAGAGCTGTGCTCTGATTGGCTGCCCTGGGTTGTGCTGAGGCTGAACAGTTTGGGGAAAATATATAAAAGCAAATGCATACATTAAGTTCAAGGTGTTTTGATGGCAAATGAGACCAGAAATAACATGGAGTGTGTCAGACTGATTAGTTGGAATGGTTGTGATGTCACATATCTTTGTTGTCTAATGGTAACTTAACTCTTCAATGGAAGTCAGTGGAACCGGAAAGATTTCAAAGCTGTTTTGGAGCATTTCTATTGGTCCATTCATCATGAAATGTTTACACAATGTATACATTGACTGTCGCATTTATATGCTGTTGAAAAATGAAAATCAACAAACATGAATATATATGTTTTTCTCCGGACCGTGACGATATACAGAACATTTGGTGTTCTGTTGCTTCTGATTGGTCTTCAAGGCAGGTCACCAGCCCAGTTATTAGATTCAGTTTTCTCTACTTAAACATTATTGATAATGCATTATATATTGGCAGCTTGCACTATTTGAAAATCACTCTGTTTCAGTTAGAAATTTCAATATAAATAAAAAAAAAAAATTCCCTCATTCAAAAAGCACTCCAGTTAGGTGTGAGTGGGCCGGGACAATCTGCTGTGGGCACAAATGTGATGGTTTGTGTGACCTGACAAAAACATTGATTTCAAAACAGAAAGTTTTTGTGGCTTTTAGGTTCCACACACTGACGGTACGGACTGGGAGTGAATGGTTTGAAACTTACAGTGTACTATGTATGTAGAAGAAGTGATAGGGGCCCTTTAATGATCAGTAAAGCGTACATGTACATGAAAGAGCGCATGTTTGTCTTTTTGAACAAGTGTGTGAGAGTGCGAGTGAGTGTGAGATCAGGGGGAGGGGCCCACTGAGTGCAGCCACACCCTGGCTGATTGGGGGCCACACCTCTGCGTGGAATCTGCTGCAGCTGGGTCACATGACCCCTGGCACCCACCCCCATGCTTAAGCATTACCACATTGTGCTCTCTCTCTCTCTTTCTCTCACTCTCTCACTCTCTCTCTCTCTCACTCTCTGTGTCTCTCCTTCCTCGCCCTTAAAGAACTGGGTGTGACTGTGCTGTGCAGAGAGAGAGGGAGGCTACACAGGATTGCTGACTACTCCTCCCTGCTCCTGTTTCGGTTGTGTGCTCTCTCTCTCTCATTCTCCTTCTTTCTCTGCCTTTCTCTCAGTCGCTTCCAGTCTCAAGGCCTAGGCTGGGGCACCGTTTGTGTTCTATTTTATGTTAGCCAGGATTTCTGCTTTTTTCTCCAATAGATTGTGAAAGGTAACATTTTGTTTACCTCTTTGTGTTCCTCTACCTGGCTTCTACCTCTTGTTTCATTTTTACTGCCTCAACACCTCAGCATCGTGTATCCATCTTCCTAGATTGTCTCTTTTTACCTTCTTTTATTAAGTCAGTCTATTTGTGAGTGTTCTCGTTATTGTAGCGCCGATGTTTCATGGTTCCCCATCAGTTAACGTCAGCCTCAGCTTTTTATTTATTTATTTTTTTACTCATTCACCTTCTGGATGAGCCTCCAACTTTTTCCTAACAGATTTTCCTACATAAGCTTGTAGCCGGCTGTTTTCCTCGCCTTGCGTCCTCTTAGATTAGCATTTTGGGAGCTCCTCAGGCTGTTTAATGGCCTCTTTGGACTGATCAGCATGTGGCTAACTAATGCTGTGGTTCTGCTTTCCAGTGCCAGTCATCGAGTCCTGAGAAATCCAACGCTGCCACCTCAGATCCCACCGAGGAGATGCCATCCATACAGATCAAGCCAGAGCCAGAGGAGGTGGAGTGCACGGTGGTGAGTGTCCTTTTGTATGTGTGCTGGGGGTTGGGGAGTTGGGTGAAAGAAGGAGTGGGTGGAGATAGGACGGGGGGCTGAAAGAGGTGTGGTTGTGGGTCATGGAGAATGCACTGGAATCAGCTCTGCCTGGAGGTAGCGTGTTTGACGTCCTTCGTTTTTTAGACCAAGCAGAGAGACTAAGCTTTTAAAGCTTCTTTAATGACTTTAATGATGTTCCCAGTGTTTTGCTCCCAATCCATTAGTGATTTAGTCTTTCCCAACAGTACCATCAATCAGGGCGGGTGAGGCCTGCGTGAGCATCTTCCAGCTTGAGCAAAGCCTGCAGCTCCCATCTTTTAGCCACGCAGCTTTGCCAAGTGCTTCAACACGCTTGAAGGAGAATGCTAATCACTGAAATTTATCATGCAAGCGTGTGGCCGTCCAACCAAATGGGTGCATTACTCGCTTGAAAGAGTGAAGATGTCTCTTTACTGCTTTTAGTTTCCAATTGGGAAAGTGAACAGCTGTCTTTTCCAGGAGCTTCTGCTCAAAGATGTGATGCTGTATGGAGGGACATAACAGTGTACACATGTGCCATTAGCATTATAGTGGTCTGGGTTGGAGAGTGAAATGGGTTATTAATGGAATTTCATTAGTATGGACTATATCCAACTTTGGCCATCCCACTACTAATTTCAGGGTAAAACTAAAAACTAATATACTCTACTAAACTAATACCAGAGGTCTGTTGATGCATGTGGTGTTCAGAATTGGTATTTGAAGGTAGCATAAGATGGATCACAATATATATATATATATATATATATATATATATATATATATATATATATATATATATATATATATATATATATAGTGATCCATCTTATGCTACATTCAAATCTATATATATACATAATGTCTCACATATAGAGAAGATCCAATGTGTTCTGTTTTAATTAAAACATACTGTTGGTCAGTGTTTCTTTAGAACTGACTGTATTCACAGTATCTTCAGAAAAGTATGTTGTGGCTAAGTTGATATTGCAGTATTGATCAGATATAGGTTTATATATATTGATCAGATATTGGTTTATATATATTGATCAGATATAGGTGTGTATATATAAATTAGGCATTATTTGTTGTGCGCTGCCTATCCCTACATATACAGCAGAATGTATGTACCATAGAAACCAGAAATCATAGGATTGTTTTTAATTGTATTCTTCTGTCAGTTAGAGGTGGGCAAAAGTGAAATATCACAACACTTTATGAAGTTTTCAGGACTCATGATATGACTGGTACTCAAGTTTTGACGATATCCACAGTATTAAGTACTGATGATATCCACAGTGTGCTTAGAAAAGCATATCGTGAACTAATTCTTCCCGATAACAACGCAGATTGTCATATTGTCAAACTGCTCAGCCACAATTTAGTCACAATTTAAAGAAAAACTGAGAAGTTAAGCCTGATCTGCTTAATAAGGCTAGTTTTGGTGGCAATCACTGTTTTGGGGAAACTGCATGGTGAAGCTAATTGCGAGGGAATTTAAAACTGAGTCGCGACAAAAGGCGTTTTACACAGCGCACCTACGATTTCAAGCCTTTGCCGCGCCGACGCTCTGGAAAAATAAGGGCTGTGCGCTTCAACAGTATTCTCCACACTCGCGATCCTACTCGAGCATTTGTACTTGGATACTAAGTGCTCTTTGTCTTTCTCTCTCAATACCTTTCCATTTCTGTCCCTCTCTCTATCTGTGCGTTCCAAGTCTCGGCTAGGCCCTAATAGGATATATCGAGGGAGGCTTCCGTTCTGCAGTAGTCATGGCAACGGGGCTCTGGCGGGAGTTGGAAAGGCTGTGATGTAGGCTGCCCACACCCCTCCTTCCACACACACACACTTGCACACTCCTCACACTAACCCACCCCCTCACAACACTCCCACTCCCACACCCACACAATACACTCCCTTAGCCATGAGGGACACACTGAAGACCACATACCTGCAGGGGTACATACGCACGCACGCACACATACACGCTATCACTCCCACCACCACCATCATTACCGTTCACACGCACGTGAGTTCTCAAACACCATACATGTCCAGTGCACACAGTGCTCGTGCGCACATAGGGACGCACTCATCCTGGAGCTAACGGGAGCATTCATGCACAGAAGATGTGCTCCACACCCTTTTCATCCTCCTCCTCGTCATCATTACACACACACACTCGCACACTCGCGCACACGCAAATTTACAATTTGTGCTTCTTCCCCGTCGACGCTGGATTGAGAGGCAAATAATGCAGTGAATCAGACCTGGTTTTTTTCCCCCCCTCTCTTCCAAAAGGCTTCTTTCATCTCATGCCTTTAACTGGTAATGCTGGCGATCCACAGCAGCTTTCCAGTCTTAACTGGGATTAAATGGACTTGCTGTAGGTGATGTTTTATTATTTTTTTTTGGTGTAGGAGTAGCACAGTTTAGTGATTCAGGTTTCACAGCAGGTTTCAGCTATACCACTAGTGGTCATACCTGGTCACATGATCGAGGTCATAAAATTGAGGTCACCCTCTTTATCCTTGTTCATCAGTGGAATTTGTTTCCAACTTGGGTGCACTCCTGGCGGCCTTGCTGAGATGCTCGCCCACGGCGGAGGTCAAGAGAGCCAGAGAAATTTTAAGCGCCCTAACTTGGAGAAAGTAAGAGTAACAGACTTCATACTTATTATGAAATTATAGGCTGTTACGTAGGGCTGTGCACTGGCAAGAACCTGCCGATTCAATACGTATCGTGATACAGCTCACGATTCATTATATCGCAATATACTGCAATATTGCAAGTGAAGTGATATATTGCGATTTTTCAAATCCTACTATTAAAACACACCACTATATAAACAGGTTTGCCAATGCTTACAATAGCATTGCGCCCTTGTGCTGCTTGTTAATGTTGGAGTGGAGCTGATAATGGATTACAGCACTGCCATCTAGTGGTCAGAGGTTTAAACACAACACACACTGATTCACTGTCTGCCAGGAATTGATACAGTATCACTAAACATAATATCCTGATATTCAATACTTGGGACTTTTTATTATAGTCTTTGGCAAACCAGAGATAACGCTGTAGAAATGTTAGAAGGAACTCCAGAAGTCAGCGAGCCCTGGATCACATATCCAGCCTTTGAGAAACCGGATACACGAACATCCCAAATCACCGGGCTTCTCACCTGTTGTCTTCTCTGAGACATTGATGTTGTTGTTAGTGTCATAATCATGTGATCACAGGCTTGTCAGCATCAAGCTTGAAGCATCATTGCCAAGTCGACAAGTTCTTGTTGTTTGGTTTTTCAAGCATGATTTCCTTTTCCCAGTTACAGCTTCTTGACATTGACAGATCCTTTCAGACCCATACCCTGCAATTGTTTTCAGAAGCGGGTCTGTGAATATGTTCTGACTGATGGTTTTGGTCTTCTACCAGGACTTGCAACGAGTCAGATTTGGTCCATAACATTGAAGAATTCTTGTGAAATTTTCCACTCGTTTTCCTTGACGTTCCCTTTTGTTTTGCCAGTTGAAGTCTCTCGCATCTGATCTCCGGAGCAAAACCTCCCGAGAAAACTTGGAAATAAATGAAGTGTGGTCCCTGATGTTTGTGTGTATGTATGCTGTGTGTGTGTGTGTGTGTATGTATCTGCGGTATTTGTCTATGAATTTCTATACATGCTGATAGTATCGCTGAAGTCGGGTCTGTTGGCCTCTCCACTGCTGGAATAGTTCTCTCCGAGTGCGGCTGGCTGCCACACCCTCTCTCTGCTGGGCAGGGCTGCGGGCTCCGGCATTAATATCTCCGTCAGCTGCCTCTCCCTCGCTCCCTCCCTCTCCGCCTCCTCCAGTTTATCATCCATATCTTTGCTTCCACACCCCAGCCTGGAGATGTGGGCCAGGCACCTCGAACGTCAAACAAACCAGTGTCCCAAACAGACTCTGTGGCTGCGGTGCTCGTTACCTTAAAGAGGTAGTTTGGTGAAAAGTCAGTTTTGCCAATCTGCCAAGACATGTTTGGTTTCGGGTTTGGTTTGGTTTTAGTCTGGAGCTGTGGAGCTAGCACAGCTAAGAAGTAATGGAAGCTTATAGCTGGCAGGTTAGTGTCTTTGGCTATGTGCTTGCCTTACACCGTGTAATAGTAGATAAACTTAACATAGAAACCTACACTGCATAGCTAAAAACCAGGAGCTGCAGAAGTATATTCGTATAAAACAACAAAAACAAACTTTGGACACCAAACACGTCTCGTCTGGTCAGTTACATTCGGGACAGTTCCCTGATTCCGGTTGTCTGGTGCTCGGCAAGGTCAGCTGAGAGCCGCTGTGTTGTTAGTCGTCGTTGCGCCAGCCAACTTGATTGTAATTGTTCTGAAACAGGAGCGGGGTTCGGCGGTCTGCGAACGCTGGGTGCTTTCTTCGGGTGAGCTTCTAAACGCAGGACAGTGAAGCTTTTGTTGCAGGTCTGTTACATGGCAGATAGGAGCGAGAGTGAAATAAGGCAAGAGGTTCATCCAGACGAGAACGAGTGAAGCGTCAGTTGTTTTGATGGTGCAGTCTTCTTCATCGTGAGCTGCTATGCTGGTGGTTAAGCAGTTTAGTTTTATCTTTTAAATGAACCCATGAGTTTAGCTAGGCTTGTTTTTTGTATCATTATCGTTAGAGATGGACCGATCAGCGTTTTTTGAGGCCGATTCCGATTGCCATTCACATTTCAGCACGATTGGCCGATAGCCGATACTGATAGAGGGCGGGGCTAAATGCCACGGCAGGCCTACATGTAGTTATTAGCTCAAGCAAGTCATGAAACATGGTTATACTGGTTTATTACCATTTTTAACGAGCTCATATGAAACAGCATCATATTTTAAACAAAAATAACAGTAAATAAACAAAGTTAATCAAATATCCCCAATACTGCAATCATTCAATTTAGACCCTTAATTTAGACCATTAAAAAGTCAAAACTGCAGTCATTAAACGCAGACTCTGTTATTTTAAATGACAATCTGTAATCATTAAATGTAAATCTCGAATTGTTACTGCTGTACTGTTCATACCGGTCAGATCTGGTCTGCACGGTGTTCTGGGTTGTTAGCTCTGCTGTTTGCTGATACTCACTGTATTCAGCCGCGTGGTGTACTCTAAAAAGCCGTATCAGATTAGTAGTGTTAAATGTCTTTGTCTTGGTTTCCCCACGAGCCCCCTTGATTTTACAAAATGTCCTGGATGAGTCTGTGTCACATACGGTAAACAACTGCCAGGTGGACAGCACATGCCGTGAACGCAAACTGTTCTCGTGAGGCTGCCGCTGTAGTCAGTCTGTGGAAAATGAAAGGGTATGTGTTTCCACCTAGTGGTTCAGATAGGAATTGCAAGGACTTGACTGAAGGGGTTTCAACAAATAACTAGCTGGAAATACAGAAATTAGGCTCATTTGTTTAACGCCATTGATCAGCTCTCGGGATTGGCTAAATTGGAGAAATATCGGCCAATCACCGATCACATATTTTGATTCAAAATCGGCCGATACGATACATAGCCGATCGATCTTTCCATCTCTAGTTATCGTTAGATATCCAAACAAGGAGATCATATTACATGCACTCTAAGTGTATAGCTCAGTATAGTGCTCGCTTGACTAATAATCTTAAACCTAACTGCATTTCTTTGTCCTGTCGCTCAGTTTTAGTAGGCAGTCGCCATGAAACCTGAACTCTGTTCCCTTCAGTGGTCACTGAGAAGGTCACTCAGGTGTCATACTGAGCTTTCATCGGTCCATCATCCTTAACGCGGCTGGATATGTTGGATTTTTTTCTTCTTTTTTTTTTTTTTCTGGAAACTCACATAAAAAGTTAAAGTATCTCTTTCTTCGATACTAAGACGCACTAACTCTCACTCGTTCATTCTGCAGTGCAGTAAGAGCTTAGCTCGGAGAGAGACAGCTTTGTAAAAGAGTGCTGCTCTCTTTTCTCTGGCAGCCTTTACTTAAAGAAACTCCCTCCTCCATCTTCTCCATCTCCTCCGGCTTGAAGGAGCTGATCCTCCGGATTCAGCCCGCTGTAGTCGGACCGTTCTAGAGGATCAGGATCAGGCAGTAGACCAAAAAGGCACTGATAACTGATCTCGTCCCACCCCACACGTTGTAGCTGTACAGGCTCACCAAACCGTTTGATGCTGGAGAGCGTTTTAACCCCTCAGCATTCCGGTTCAATCCTCAGTACTATATATGGTTGCCAGCTGCATTTGACAGCAGTCCTTAAGATTTTTTTTTTTTTTTTTTTAACTTTATTTAGTTTTTTGACATCGAGTGCTTTGCTGCCTCAACGTACCTGATCTCACATCTCTTTCTGGAAAGCTCCTCAATCACTGACCACTGTTTCACTAATGTATTTTATGCTGTCCACAATGTAGAGCTGAATGATTTGGGGAAAATATTCAATTGTAATTTGTCCTTGTTTATAAACGTGACTGCTGTTTGACATTTACTGTTTGTTTTTTTTAGCCACTAAAACCAACAAATCCAGTTTTTCTAGATTCTGTCTTGAATGCAGTGTAGTCACAGTACATGAGTGTTTGGTTGCATCTGATAACTCATCTAAACGCAGTTCACACGGCCTCAGTGATATTATTAGTGGTGTAAGAAAATAGTGAATATAGGGATATTATGTTTGGTGAAACTGTATCGATTCTCAAATACACAGTATCGATACACAGTTTCTGGCAGACAGTGAATCATTGTGTGTTGTGTTTAAACCTCTGACCACTAAAGGGAAGTGTTGTAATCCATTTTCAGCTCCACTCCAACACTAACAAGCAGCACAAGGGCGCAGTGCTATTGTAAATATTGATAAACCTGTTCATATAGTGGTGTGTTTTAATAGTAGTATTTGAAAAATCACAATGTATCACTTTGCTTGCAGTATTGCAATATATTGTGATATATTGCATCATGACTGCTGTATCACGATATGTATTGTACCAGATTCTTGCCCATACACAGCCCTAGATATTATGCCAAATTTTCCCAGTTAAATCGAAAAGAAGCAATTTGTAAGACCTGTGAAACATTGCAAACATCAAACTTCATCCCAGTCAAGAGTGCTCCAGTGGTGGAAAGCAACACCAGTGCCTCTTGATTTGCTTCTTTTTATGTCACTTCGTTTGTTTGCTGCTGAACATGGCTTCTTGACAGCAGTGAGCAGCAGTGGTTGTTTGAATGGTCGCTTGCTAAGAGCTTTAGCCATCATTGTGTTCATTCTTCCTTTCATTGACTGCCTGCCCTTAAGTGATCTAACCAGGAGCAGCACCTGTAACATGATCAACAACAGATTACAGAATGCCATCTAGGCAGCACTACTTCTTCATCCTCTCATGTTGGACTGATTCGACTTGAGGTATTACAGTTGTATTGGTTGTATTACAGTTAGCATACTAACTTCAGTAGATACATCTGTAATGTGTTACTTAGATGTTTTAGAAGTTATTTCTTCACATTCTGTTGATATTTTTGGAACTCTAACACAACAATGTTGATAATGTAGGCTAATATAAAAATATAACTCTTGTGATTTGCAAGTATCCATGTTTCAAATTGAATTTTAGATGTAAAATGATTTTTCTTTATGCCCAACTTGATTTCGATCGGCAACTTAACGTACCATCATAACTATACTGTAATGCAGTTTTTAAAACATGGCTGTGTGGTTTTTCATGTAAAACTGGAAGTGCTGGCAATATTATAATCTTGTTTCCAGCACTTTAAGATAAGATGAAATAAGATAAGATAATCCTTTATTAGTCCCACAGTAGGGAAATTCAATGTTACAGCAGCAAAGGGATAGCAAGGTAACTCAAAATACAAAAAATAGATCAACAAACAGTACAGTATATACAATATAAATAATAAAAATTCAAGAACTCTAAAAATATTGCACATTATGTTACAGTGAAAAATTCTGTTTTCTGTAAGTGTGTAGTGTTTAAGTGTGTGTGTATATAGTCTGCTGTGTATATGTGGTCTGCTGGGAGCAGTGCTGGTTATAAGCAGATTATAGCCATTAATTAATTTTACTGTACATTTATTCCCATAATTGGACATTTGTGATTAGAGGTTTTTATGATTCCAGATAATTCCCAGAAGTCTTGGCCAAGCATCTTGAGGTTTGTCAACCCTACTCCCAAGGATAATTATATATACTTCTCCATGTCACATAATAATAATAATTTTTTAAAGCTTAATGTTTATAAAAGGGGGTTGTGTGTGACCCTCACTAATGCCTAGGTGATTGAAGATGATGATTCTTGAACAGTTCATATTTGCTATGTACCTGTGGCTCTCTCACATGCCAGTAAATCATTGTGAGGTATCTGCTCGTTATCACCTGCGTCTCGCCACACCGGCCTGTCAGTGTCTTCGGCAGCCAGCTGACAAAAGCTATTGAACGTACTCAGTTAAACACTGTACGCAGCCGGCTGATAAGAATCAGGTCACTTTATTGATGCCTTTTCTCTTCCAAACTCAAGTGTGTGATTTGAGCACAGGGAGGGAGGAGGGAGGAAAATGGATGGAGAGAAATGAGAGAGGCGAAGGAGAAGAAAGGTGGAGTGGAGGAAGGGTGGGGATCGCAAGTGGGTGAGGTGACAGGGTGGAGGACCAGAGAGAGAGAGAGAGAGAGAGAGAGAGAGAGAGTGAGAGAGGGGGCGAGTCTGAGGGAGCTAGGGGGAAAAATGAGTCAGCTGATACCTCCCAGTTTCCATGGCAACCGGAGGCCTTTCCCACCCACTCTTCTTTCTTTCTGTCTCTCTCTCCCTCTCTTTCTCTCTGTTTTGCTCCTGCGCCTTGCCCACTCCCTCTCTCGTTTTCTTTGCTGTCTTTTTCCCCTCGCAGCACCTAGTCTGAACCTCTCAGGCACTTTAACCGTGAGCTTGTATAGGAGGAGAAGTCCTGGACTCTGTTGTGTCCAGTGTCTCTGCGCTACTGTATCCTCTTTCTGTTTGTTTGGCTGTTATTGCTGTTCAGCTTTGGGCCACGTGAACCGGATATAGTATAGCTCCTTTGTTAGCGCGTGGAACTCGAGCAGCCTCATTAACGAAAGCGCAAACCTCCAACAACACCGTATAGTGCTGGTAGCGTGTTCTGCAGTAGCTCCACACATAGGCAGCCACGCTGTTCCTCTAAAGCAGTTTCTCTTGAGGCGTGAGTACAGTGGTGGCACACGCTGGATCACTCAGGCTGTGTTTTGTAATGCAGTGTTTGGCTGTTAGCTTTGATCTAATAAGATTCGAGGGAGTTCTTGAAGGCACTTTGGGTCCTACAAAGTAAAACCTCTACAAGCTAGCCTCGCACTCATGGGAGCTTTTCTTCACACAATTAAACGTTGATATACATCAAGCTAACAATAATATAAGTGAGTGAGTCTACAATTAAATTTCAAAACGGTTATGTGCCAACTAACTATTTGGCAAGGATTACTGTTTGTGTGACAACTTATAATGCCAGTGTGCAGCAGTGCTAGCATGCAGGTATTATTAATCATGTTTTGGCTTTTATATGACCTTTTAATTCAGAGGATTCTGTGTTCAAAAGTTAGAAGTTAGGAAAAGTTAGTGGAGAAAAGATTTTCTTTTTCTTTGCCACAGGGCATGATGGCAGCAATTTTGAAAACGGCTAGTTCCTAAAATAGGCATGATGCAGGCTGTTGGCCATTTCAAGGTTTTAAGCATTTTTAAGCACTTAAAAGTGGACAAAAGTGTATTAGTACATACAACAAAGCATATTGTGTGAGAGAAATGCATAAAAAACAATCAACTTTTTTTAAATTGGCTGAAATAATTAGGTAGTAATGTTAATATTAGGAAATAATTAGGTCCTGGGGGTTCCTCACTGATGCACATATGCTATAGACACAGAGAACTGGGCTGTGCATTCTGTCTGTGTTTGTGTAGCTGACGTGAGTTAAGGCTGTGTGTGTGTGTGACTGTCTGGGCTCGGCTCTACTGGGCTGAGCTGGATCTGTGCCAGGATCAGGCCTGCTCCTCTACTGCATTGAGGCCCCATCAGGCCAGTTATTGTTTCTGGGCTGGAGGAGCTGCTGCACAGCCCAGTGCTCAGCTCCTCTACACTCCAACCATCTAATCATGTGCTGATCACCTCCCTTCTCCGCTGTCTTCTTCCTCTATCGTTTCCCTCTCTTCTTCTGCCTCCTTTTAATCTTCTTCTGTTCCTTACTGCTCTTCCTCATTACCTCATTTACCAGCCCTTCGTTTGCATGTGCTGTTTCTGTTTTGCCTCCTGCATCTCATTAGTCTACTCTGTCTTTATCTCTTTCTCTGTTCTTCTTGTTTTTTTTTATTTCTCGGCTCCTGTTATGACTTCTGCTTTGTGTTCCCTTCCTCTTGCATTTCTTCATTTCTCTATCTATTCTCGTTAGTTCTCTGTGTGTCCTCCGACTGACCCGCTCTTTGTCTTTCTCTTTCGTTTCCTCCAGTGTTTCACCATTCTTGTTTTTAATCCCACTCTGAGTCCATTCTCATGTTGTTTTATTTTTCTTCTATCCGTCTTCAGAAGGAAGAGCCCATAGATGAGTGCCCAGAGCCGACGGACCTCAAGCTAAAGTCCTCTCCACCTCCCCTATGCGTCATCGACTCGCACCCCGGTGACGTTGACCAGACGGAGCCCGTGGACCTGTCGCTCAACAAGCCTCGCCCTTCCCTGCCCATCTCCACCCCAACTGCCGCTCCGGCAAACCCGCCTCCAGTACCAGCCAGCATCGCCACGGGAACCGCCATACCGGCTGTGCTCTCGCCGGGCTCCATCCTGGCCTCCACGCAGGGTGTGGGCGGTCAGCAGATCCTCCATGTTATCCACACCATCCCCTCGGTGAACATGCCCAGCAAAATGGGCCAGCTACAAACCATCCCTGTGGTGGTGCAGTCGCTGCCTGTGGTCTACACCACTATGCCCACCGACGGCGTGGCCACCGCAGCCATCACCGTACCCCTCATAGGAAGCGATGGACGTTCCGAAGGATCAGGTATGACTGATCTGCCTTGATCTGCCCCCCCCTCTCACTCTCACTGTTTTATTTAGCATAGTACACACTGCTTTGGTGTCAGGTAGCTGACAGCACTCATGGCCTTTGTAGAGCTCTGTGTCAGTTGTGGGATTATAGCAGGGCTGAAGTCTCTTTAGGAGAATTAAACTGAACGTAATTGACCTTGTTTTAGCTGCAGGAGTAATCTGTTCTGCTGCTAAGAAGTCTAAAGCACTACAAAGTCTGCAGTTTTTACATCTGCTGTACTTACTCTACCTACGCCACTGTCATGGAGGTGATAGATGTTATCCACAGCTGGCAAGTCCATTTTTTTAGAGGTAGCAAGCCTTGTGCAGTGTGGAACTATTAGTGAAAAATTAAAATTAAATGTAATGCCAGTGTTCCTGTAGTGCAGCCTTTTGTGAAAGCATGGTTAAATTAGCTGTATATTACATGTGAGTGGGAGGAGTGTGACAAAATACAGTATAGTTATTGACATTTTTTAAAATTATAGTCCAAAAAATACAAAAGATATCTGTTTATGAGTGCAGCCTGTTACGGTAGCCAAAATAATCAGACCTGTTAATCATTTTGGTCACCAGACTATATATCAATATATTAATCTTGCTATGAAATAGGCATTTGTCAGTTCTGAGAGTCACTAAGAAGATCTGATTTTATTCAAACATATTAAGATAATTTGTGGGTTAGCTAGGTCTGTTACAGTTTGTTTCAATTCAAGAGACTGGGCTCACAAAATTTGAATAAAAAAATGTACTAACTAATAATGATGTTGCACAGCTTTGTAGTGATAGTAGAGCTAGATAGCAGGATGAGTGCTGGAGCGAGGTGTTGATTGGTGTCCAATCTCTAGATGCATTGTGGTATCACGATTTTTATGATGCATTGTTACACGCCTAGGGCTAGCATATCTTGCCTAAAACAGATTTGACTAATTTGGAATCAAAATGTATATGATGTGTGAACTGATTGTAATACTGATGGACATTTTAATATTGGACTAGGCCAAAGGGTTGTGTTAAAGGACTCAGGACAAATAAACTTATTCAAACAAATGAAACATAATTCAATTAGCTAATGAGCTCAGTTGTATTAAAGCAGGGAAATTACTTAACTGTGCAGTGCTGTGAATGGTTTAGGTTCCCTATATGTCTATTAAATCATGAATTCAGCTACTTTAAGGTGCACTCATTGCTGAGACTGGCGTTCAGCACATGAGCTTGTTGAATCCCCATAGAGAAGCATTGATATTAGAAAGGTATGCTCTAGAGCAGCCATACATGAACCTAAATCAACTGGCTTAATGGAATGCATCATTAAGAGGTGTACGAAGAGGTTCAGGCAGTGAAACGGCGTTCTCTGGAGTGATGGCGCTCCATCCAGTACTATTGGGATAAGTGGAGTTGAATATATAGTGTATATAGTGTATGAGTGTATAGCCTTCCCAGAAAAGTAAAGACTGCCAATGCAGCAAAGGTGCCACACTCGCTAATGTATCCTTGAGTTCAGAAGAAATTTTGGTTGAGCAAGCACAAACGCTTGCATGCATGTGTCGCGTAGATGAGGCTGTTTTCTTATTCTAGCTCTGGTGTGGCTCTTTTGAAGGTTTTTGACTGACAGCACTGTCACTTCTCTCCACCCACCACTCCCTCTCTTACACTGTCACACCCTCCCCCTCGTCCCTGTTATTGGAGCTTTGAGAAAGTTCTTATCATGTTATCAGCACACATGCACATGTTCACATACAAACGTAAGACAACATACATACATAGAAAAACTGAAAAAAGGAAGAAGCCTTAAAATACTGAGCGAAGTTTCAGCGAGACCTATAGAGCTGTGTCATATGCTATGTTTTCTCACTCTTGATATTATCTTAGCTGACATCCACAGTTGGTATCACATTAGCTGCTTTTAACTTGAGAGTAGCTCAGAGAGTAGCTCAACCAAACATTGCTGGCAGGTAATGTAAGCCAACAGCTCCCAGGTAACTTGATGTTGTGTTTATATTTCCAGTGGTTGGCTATTTGCTTTCATTTGTTATTAGCAGGATTGATATTATTGACAGAAGCTTTCTTCAGGATTTGTTTTGGATGTAAGGTTTTGAGAGGCTGGGCTCCCATACACTACCGGTCAAAGGTTTAGGAACACTACCGGTCAAAGGTTTGAGAACAGTACCGGTCAAAGGTTTGAGAACAGTACCGGTCAAAGGTTTGAGAACAGTACCGGTCAAAGGTTTGAGAACAGTACCGTTCAAAGGTTTTAGTACACTACCGGTCAAAGGTTTGAGAACCCTGCTTGTCAAAGGTTTTAGTACTCTACTGGTCAAACGTTTAGGAACACTACCGGTCAAAGGTTTAAGAACACTACCAGTCAAACGTTTTAGTACACTACCAGTCAAAGGTTTGAGAACCCTGCTTGTCAAAGGTTTTAGTACTCTACTGGTCAAACGTTTAGGAACACTACCAGTCAAAGGTTTAAGAACACTACCGGTCAAAGGTTTGAGAACAGTACCGGTCAAAGGTTTGAGAACAGTACCGGTCAAAGGTTTTAGTACACTACCGGTCAAAGGTTTGAGAACCCTGCTTGTCAAAGGTTTTAGTACACTACCGGTCAAAGGTTTGAGAACCCTGCTTGTCAAAGGTTTTAGTACTCTACTGGTCAAACGTTTAGGAACACTACCGGTCAAAGGTTTAAGAACACTACCAGTCAAACGTTTTAGTACACTACCAGTCAAAGGTTTGAGAACCCTGCTTGTCAAAGGTTTTAGTACTCTACCAGTCAAAGGTTTAAGAACACTACCAGCCAAACGTTTTAGTACACTACCAGTCAAAGGTTTGAGAACCCTGCTTGTCAAAGGTTTTAGTACTCTACCAGTCAAAGGTTTAAGAACACTACCAGCCAAACGTTTTAGTACACTACCGGTCATAGGTTTAAGAAGACTACTGGCCAAAGGCTTGAGAACACTACCGGCCAAAGGCTTGAGAACACTACCGGCCAAAGGCTTGAGAACACTACTGGCCAAAGGCTTGAGAACACTACCGGCCAAAGGTTTGAGAACACTACCGGTCAGAGATTTGAGAACACTACCGGTCAAAGGTTTAAGAACACTACCGGTCAAAAGTTTGAGAACACTACCGGTCAAACGTTTTAGTACAGTATCGGTCAAAGGTTTAAGAACACTACCAGCCTAATGTATTCAAATTGTCCTAAAACTTTTGACTGGCAGTATACTAAAACTTTTGGCCGATAGTGTTTGTCTATATAACTGTATTTATATGGACCTGAATGGCAAAGATATTCTGAGGATAACAATCTAAGAATTGGTAGTTTTGTATCTTAAATAAAAACTTCTAGAGTCTAAGAGTAGGACTCACTGAGTGCCTTTAGTGACCCCCCCCAACCCCCACCCCCAGCTTTTTTCACTCTGAAGTGGTTTGCCCCGCCTCAGGACTTTTCCTTCTTATTGCCCTTTTGACTTCATAGCTTTGCACTTCGCTCTGAAAGGGGCCAAGAAGGAAACTGATCCAAATGATGAAAAATAAGTGAATGCTGAAAAGAATGAAGGGAAATGAAAATGGAAACACTGAATGAATTATGCGGAGGGACTTAAATGGCAAAACTTGACTCAAAGCTGATCTCTGGAAATGAGGGAAATGTTCTGCATTTGTATTTATAATGTATTGTTAAAAAGGCAGGGAGGAGTTGGCTCGTCTCTGGGTGTTACAGTTTCACTTGGCCTGCTACGAACTCTGCATACGATTCATTAGATCCGAGAGAAATGCCAAGGGCTTAATATAAAGAATAGCATGACCAATTATAATTTTTGGGTGGGGTTCTTCTTTAAAGTGGTTTATAAAGAGAATTAGTTCCACTTGTGTTCTGGAGATGTGTCGAGGTGGAGCAGAGAGCTCCAGAGAGCTTTTTTTTAACTGTAGTTTAGACACATCACCTCTATTGGACCAAAACTTTTTATCTTCAGAATATTAACTTAAACAGTTCTTATACTAAGAATTTATTCTGGGTCATTTCTGTCGGTCCATTTCTCAATAAACATTTACAACATGTGAAAGGAAGCTGGCATTTAGGGATCTAATAATCTGTTGGCTTTTTGCTGATCAGTCGGTTCATCTAAACACTATATTTCCTCCAAGAAAATCTGATAATAATGTTTGTGTCCCGAAAACAATCTAGGGTTCCCGAACGAAGTGTAGATTCTGGCCTGTTTTTCTCAAATATGTATATAATGGAAATTCTAGGGTAGCAGTTTACAGGATGGCTTTAGTAAGGAGTGTATTTAGCGGCTGCAAGAACATCACCTGTGTGTTTTCTTGTGAGGTGCTTGTGCTTTGGTGCTGGTGCTGCTGTATGGTATCAAAAATTGATACAAACCACTTTTTAGGTAGAGACTATGGCAATACGGAGAAGCGCTTGTTTTAGTGTTGTAGAAATCAAAAACATATATTAATAAATAGAACTTTGCATAGGTTGAAACTTGCTGGCGAAATGGCCTTTAAAAAAAATCCTAGATTTTTTCACAAAAAAAAAAAAGATTTTAGATTTTAATAAATTTTTTTGCTGTTTGAAAGCAGTCGCTGTGCAGCCCAGGTGTTGTTAACAAAATGTATCGTTAAACTCATGTAGGGTTGCATCGTTCGGCTGGACCACAGGTCAGTGGTGGCGGCATGATACGACTCCAGCTCTCTAGTGATTCTTTGGCGTGTGTTCTACTTTAGAAAAATATTTGCGGCTTGGTAGCACGTATTTCTGATCTAAAACTTTTCCACTGCGTTTTTCCACCTGTCTGACTTTTCCACAGTAAACATCGCTATAGCATCTTTCAACGTGCCCCATTATTATTATCATACAGCAAACAGTTCAAAAATAATCACTCTGAACTATGGAAGCCCAAAGGGGGGCGTCGGTGGTGGAAGTTAAAAACGGAGAGAATTTTTTTAAAAATAAAAACACATCATCCTTGACTGTAAATTCGAATGAATCGATAAAATCGATTTATTGAGCAGCTTTAGTTGAAACAAGTGTTGTTGATGCATTTTGAGCATCATTGTCATCGAGTACATTGCTGGAATTTTCAATTTATGTGAAAATTCAATTCAGTACTGTCTTAATTTGATACACTGTTTAATACAGCAGAAATATGGAGTGACTGAAAATCTCCTCATCCTCAATTTATAAGAGCTTTCTAGATTATTAAAGTACAATATATGAAACAAATGTTGTGCCTAGTACATTAGCCCAAAGCTAACACCCTATATATATACATTTTGTATGCATGTCTTTGTATTATTATTATTATTATTATTATTATTATTTATTTGTAATATCATTTGAATTTAAGCTGAAAGCAAACCCTAACCTTAATCTGATTCAACTAAAGAGAAACTGTTTGCCCAGTTTAAAGCACATTTTACTGCTTTCACCATCGTAGGTGTGGAATAATGTTTTTCTTTGGATTTTCTACAAAGGCAGGAAATATTTCTCCTGCAAATATTGAACCATTACTGAGATCTAGGAGACTAAGAAGATGGATTGTGTTGCTTTTGAAGGGTGAGGGGACGTGAATGGACTGCCCCCCCCCCCAACCGCTTTCATTTGAGAGAAGATGAACTGGGAACAGTACAGAGCTACCTCTATTCTTTTTTTTTTTTTTTTTTTTTTTGCCCCCTCTAGGGAATTAAAGGTTGCCCCTAAAGAGAGATCAGCCCACATCCTGACCAGCCACACCTATTTTTAATTGGAAGCTTGAGGTTAATTTAACAGTTTCTCCATCTCTTCATCTGTCTTGTGGACGTGCTGGAGGAAGAGTGTGCATACCACAGCCACACCTAGTTTTAACGAGAAATTCTCACCAGTTGGGCTGAATAGCAGAAAAGGAGGGATCGTGTTGTGTTCTGGAAGCGATATTGTTTGACTTGAATGAGTGGAGAGTAGCGTTCCATCTCTGTGTTTAGTTTAAGGGGTCACTTAAAACTGTGTCTCTCCACACCCAACCTAGAGCCACGCACACCTACGTTTTAATGAGCGTTTTCTCAGACAGTGCTGGTCACGTGGGCAGACTGGCACAGAGTTGCTCAGACCCATGTGGTGGGGTTAGCTGAGGTAAAATAGCTAAAATTCTCATTTTTTTCTCCTGTCTCTCTTTTGTAAGTAATAAAGTGACAGTGATGTGTACTGGGACAGTTTCAGGATGTGGAGTCGTAAATGTGTCCCAGTATGTATGTAAATCAGCACCAGGGTTAGGAAGGAGTGGAATATAACTTATAGCTCTATATAACTACTATATGATGACAGTAATCAGATTAAAGATGCATTAAAGTCACTGCAGCATTTTCCCAATGATATCTGAACTAGGCGTTTACTCTGATACAGTTAAATAGCCAGTTATAGCTATAGTAAATAGCTACCATTGACAGGTCAGAAATGTCCAGAGAATAAAATACCATGCCCGGTAAAGTTAGTTTCACTTTCACATGTGTGATTTCTTTCTGGAGTAGATTTCAAGTAAGTCTGACTGTTCTTATGAAATTAATACCCTGTATATTAATAGGGCACACTGATTAGTGGCTGAGAGGACATAATATATAATATACAATATATAATTACATCACAAACAGCAATCATCAAAGTCCAAGCACAGTATGAAGTATAGTTAGCTTATATAGATCTAATAATATAACACAAATAATAATCAGTTGTGAGTTTTTAGAGTGTTTTTTTGTTTAATAATTATTGATGAGGAGGTGGTCTCAAAAGGAAGACGTCTGCCGGTTTGGTGAGCAACATAAGAACCTAACAAATAAGCAAAATTCCAGGAGAGCTGTGTGATTTTTAACTAAGTTGCATTTGCAAACTTTTTATGTCCCCACCTTCTCCATGGTTGTAGAATAACTGATTTTCATAAGGACATACAAATAGAATACATGAAGAGCAGACGTTAAGCCACCCATAATCTTTTTTATTTATAAATCTTTTTTTTTTTAGGCTTGGGTTTTCCAATTTACTTTTGGCTTAGACTGCTTGCTACCAGGTTGTTTTGCTGGTTCTAGAGCTAATTGATATTACTATCCCTCCCAACCATGAGGGAACAAAATAGTACCTTTACAGGAGAAAGACAACTAACATCACTATTAATAGTTATTTAATAGATGTTAATGTTTAGATATTTTATTCCAAGATGTTTTGAATTATTTCTCTTGGTCCATTTGTCATGATGTTCTCGTACCATGTAAAGAACAGCTCAGATGAGGAGCTAAAGTGACTTGTGGCATCTTTAGTACTACCCATTCTTCTGCCAGTGTTTGTCTGTGGTGTTTGCATGAGTATGTGCTTGTTTTTACACACCTGTTAGGGTGTATATCACCTGGGTGTGGGTGTGGCTAAAACACCTGAACTTGCATCATAATAATAATAATAATAATAATAATAATAATATTAAGGTGGGGTGTTCACATACTTTTGATCGTATAGTGTATGTACTTTATATGTATTTATTATTTATACATACCTATTAATTAAGCACATATATATATATATATATATATATATATATATATATATATTAGTATATACATATAGTGTATATATAGTATATACATATATAGTGTATATATATATATATATATGCTGGTCATGTTCTCATCATGTTTTCTCCTCTCTCTCTCTCTCCCCCGTATTTTCAGTGCGAATTAAGCCTGGCTCGACCTCTCCAGTGGAGTACCAGAGTGACAGTGATGCAGAAAGTGGCACGGAATCTGGATCAGCCACCTTCAGAACGCAGAGCATAGACAACAGGTGAGTGTGTGTGTTTGTGATTTTATACCATGTCATCACTCTGTGTGTGTGTGTGTGGACCCAGTCCAGTCCCATTCGAATGGCAGGGCTGCATCACTGTTGTGGACACTTATATAACCCCCCAGCATGCTGGAGCAGCACCGCTGCTCTGCTCTTCTGGGGCTTCTCTGAGCTGGGTGCATGTACTTTCTGTGCGTGTGTTGCTGGGCAGGGTTCTCTCTCCAAACTGGGTGTAAACAAGGTTACGTAACACAGTTTGCCGTCACACCTCCTTATAAATGCTTTGAAAGAGGGAGTAATGGGGGAAAGAGAGACGGACAGAGAAAAGTGGGGGTGGAGGACAAAAAGACAGGATGGAGCACTGAAATTTCTTACTTTTGCCAGCATGCTGAAGAATAAAGAGAGAGAGAGAGAGAGAGAGAGAGAGAACGAGAGAGAGGGTGTTTCTGAAACACACTAGAATACTGAGATAGAGATGGAAAGAGACGGAGAGTGAGTTAGGGAAAAGGGAGTGAACTAGTTGGCAGGCGAGGAGGGGAGAGGCAAGGCCAGGAGGACAGAGAGGGAGAGAGAAAGAGAGAGAGAGAGAGAGGAAGGAAAGGAGGGGAGAAAGAGACAAGCTGAAAAAAATGAGGGGGGAGGGGAAGTTAGGGTGGGAATGGAGAGTGAGGGAGAAGCAGAGAGAGACAGATCAGCACTGGACTGGAAGTGCTCCAGCTGTATGGAATTTAAACACTCATTCACACTCATTAGCCCCCTCTGGTGGTGGTCAACAGATCTGCAGCATGTGTATAGTTATAACTTTTTAATATCCCTTCACAGCATGAGTTAAGTTTAATAGTGTACCATGAAATCAACTCCAACCTTGTGTGCAACAGGTATACAGCTTTCCTGCAGATCCTTAAATCTAAATAATCTAAAATAAAAATCTTATCTAAGAATGTAATGGACATATTTTAAGATGTTACTGTGACACTGACTTGGTGGCGTCTTGTTCATTTACGGTGTATAAGAGTGGATCAGACACAGCAGTGCTGCTGGAGTTTTCAAACACATCAGTGTCCATTCACTGTCCACTCTATTAGACACTCCTACCTTGTTGGTCCAGCTTGTAGATGTGAAATCAGACACGATAGCTCATCTGTTGCCGTACAGTTTGTGTCCTTCATCAGTGGTTACAGGATGCTACCCACAGGACACTGTGGTCTGAATAGTTTTGGCTCCTGGACTACTCTCAGTCCAGCAGTGACACTGAAGTGTTCAAAAACTCCAGCAGCACTGCTGTGTCTGATCCACTCACACCAGGGCAAAACAACCTAACACACCACCATCACGTTGGTGTCACTGTGGTGCTGAGAATGATCCACCACCCAAATAATACCTGTTCTGTGGTGGTCCTGACCATTAAAGACCAGGGAGAAAGGCAGCTGACAACGTATACAGAGAAGAGGATGGACTACAGTCTGTAATCGTAGAATTAGTAGAACTGTTTGTGCTTCTTTGTGGTAAACAGATCTGATAACATGGACGATGAGTGTAGAAAGTTAATAAAGTTGCCGGTTCAGACAAGTCTACACTGGAGCTATTTTCCTGTGATAGCCAATAAAATAAGTTTTCAGGCCCTAATAATCCTTTGAGTTTGTATATAAGCATTCAAATTTGAAATACATGTGCTCTACATATGACCAGTGAAGTGCATTTTATTTACTAGCTTTAAAATTTGAGCTACTGCTTTGTACCTTATAGACAAGTTAAGATCCTGCATGCTTCCAGCAGTAGCGGTACGATGTAATCACCTGTGTCTAAGTGCACGAATAAAGCATTGACTGATGGCACAGAAGAGAGCAGGGCCGGAGACTTTGTGCTGGAGTAGACAGAAATTCGTTTACTCCAACCAGTGCCCATTACATGATTGCATCAATTGTCTGCATGAGGTAATACCGAGCGCTGCAGATGATGCAGACAGATGGTCGCACTGCAACATGGACAGGACACGTGGCGTGAAGAAAGTCCTCTGGACTTCCAGTAATCGTCAAACCTGTCTGTTCTGCTTTATTATATGATGCCATGTTTATAGATGAGCGCTGTAGTGCAGGGCTGGCCTAAGTGGGCTCTGTGGGCCAAAGATGACATGCTTGATTTGGCCCGCCAGAAAGCTGCCTAAACCCTACTATTCCCACAGCTTATTTTTTTAGCTTCTAAATTTTTTCTTTCTTTTCTATTTTTTGCAACTTTCAATAACAATGTGTAATAAAAAAAAGATATATTTATAATATATTTTAATTAAATGTAATATTTTACATATTACATATTTTAATATTACATTTAATTAAAATATATAATATATCACCGCTGTCCAATGAAAAACTAGTATGTCCAAAATTAGAGACAAAAAACACACTTTGCTTTAAGTGTAACTCACTGGAACCAGAACCAGACCAACATTTCTATTGGTCCATTCAGCATGAATTTTTTACACAATGTAAACAACCATTGGCATTGTTCAAATGATGTAGAAAACTTAAAATCAACAAAAAAAATTAAAAAATATATATATATAAAATTAATCGCTCCCATCAGTTGTCTTTGCTTGTAACAACACACAGTCATATGTAAAAGTCAAATCCAACATGTTTTGTCGGCGAAAAGTTTTTTGACCTTTTTTTCTTGTTTGTTCTAGTTTAAGCACAGACGTCGACATCCAGGCCGACCCCGACTCCCCTGACATGAAGAGAAGGCGTGTGCACATGTGTGATTATGACGGCTGCAACAAAGTGTACACGAAGAGCTCCCATCTGAAAGCCCATCGTAGGATACACACAGGTTTGCCATCTCTAAATTCCTTTCAAACTCTTTAAAGTCAACATGATTCTGAGTATTGAATCAGTGAATCAGGGAGGGTCTCTGAGCTGGCTGAGCATTCATGTTTCATGAAAGCTGGGGGTGGAGTCAGGGGGAGGCGAACAATTTTTATATATTTGTTTGTATATTATATGATCAATTGTTTTAATATGACAAGAGGCTTTAGGTTGAATTTATAGAATATAACCAATCATTGTGAGTGTGAATAACGAGAAACCAATGAGAATCTTAGTGGAAGCTACTTGGGCTGCAAAGATTAGCGATGACCCATCCGTAATTCTCTTTACTGATTGAATAGATTGGCAGGATATTTGACAACAGGAGAGATTAACTGCTTTGTAAAGTCTTCTAAAACTTGTCACAAAGACTTGCAGTGGGTTTAGGGTCAGGATCTTGTGGTGATAGATTTATTTGTAAAAGTGATTTCTCATGCTCCCTGAACCTTTTTCAAAATCGGAACCTGTTGAATCTCTCCATCGCCGTCCTAATATGTCCATGACGAGAGTACAAAAAAAAACCACGGATGGCATAAGCTGGTCATTCAGAACATTTAGAAAGTCAGCTACTTCATTTTATTGCCGCAAAACTTTTCTGAGCTTCAGCCTGACCAACTGAAGCAACCCTAGATCATAACACACCCTCCAGAGACCTATACCGTGGGAACTATGCATCACTTAATTGTGCTTCCCTCTTCGCTCTGGTATAGAGTCAGTTTGGACTTATTAGACTGCATGCCCCTTTTCCGTTGCTCCAGAGTCCAATAATTACTCCCTAGCTACAGAAGCTTTTTCTTATAGTTGCACATTAGTTTAGTCCCAATCCTGAGTTCTTATCCTATGGTTTGTATGCAAGTCTTACTTTCACTGTTAAACTTTGGCGTGAGATCTGTTGTCTATTCAACTCCAATCATAGTCAATAGATTCATCCATTATAGAAGTGATCCTTCGTTCCAACCCTGCTGATAATGTTTCCACTTGTTCTTTGTCTGACTGAACTTTCTCTTTAAGTTAGTCCAAGTTGGTAGAACAATCCAGTGTCCAGGTTCTCACTGTCTCTCTCGCTGGTGGTCTTGTCTTCCACAGGAGAGAAGCCCTACCAGTGCACGTGGGAGGGCTGCACTTGGCGCTTCGCCCGCTCCGACGAGCTCACACGGCACTTCCGCAAGCACACGGGCATCAAGCCCTTCCGCTGCACCGACTGCGATCGCAGCTTCTCTCGCTCAGACCACCTGGCCCTTCACCGGCGACGCCACGTAATGATGTGAGCCCGGGTTCGGCCTCCTCCTCCCCTGTCAGCCCCACCTCCCTCCCGCTCCTCAGGAGACCTGCCACCCCTGAGAGGGACCGAACTGTGAAGCCATCCCTCCCTTCCTCAGATCCGGATAATGAACGTACCAGTCGAAGATGGAGTTGGGATGGCCTTAAAGGCCTTGGGGCTGCTCTCTCTCATCAGTACACGCCTGCAGTCATCTGCTTTCAAGAAGCCACAGCCCACCCCGTCCACCCCTCGCTTATCGCCAGAGTTTGTCCCTCTAGACGCTTACTTCGACGCCCATCGCTCAAGACGAGACTACAGGGAAATGCACTGCTGTTAACTGAGACTGAAGCGGGGGTCAATGCATTCTCCCGCAAGAGCAGGACCAGTGAATGGAAAGGGCACGAGAAGAGAAAGCAGACGTTTTTATCATTATTATTATTATTATATTTTTTTTCTTCTTCTGGAGTTTCTGACTGGTTTGATCGTTTTGCCGAGGCAGTGATGAGTCTTGAAGCTGTCCTCTGGTCATTTGATTTGTACCTTTTACCTGAACTTTTTAGTCGTACTTGGTCATTGGTCATTGGTATGCATGATTTAGCCTCTGTGTGTAGTTGTGTATGTATGTGGCTGAAAGTTTGTGTAGAGGTTGTGTTGTTTTTTTTTTCTTTTTCTTTTTTCTTTCCAAAGTCTAAAAACCGTTTAGAAATATGTCCTGCCCTGTTTGCTGTCATTAAATGAACAAATGTGTAGGGGGTGTTTGCTGTTCTGTCTTTATCAACCACCCACCCCAAACCGCCTGAGAGGTAGAGACAGGGAGCTAACAATAAGACTGTGAATCTTTTTTATAGAATTCCGTTTTTTCTTCATACTATCAGTTGCAACTGTAGCCTGGCTAATAAGCCATACTGTTCTGCTGTAGCAGCGTGCTACGTAGACCAAACAGTCTGGGGGGGGGGGGGGCGGGGCTCAAAGTTAAAGAGGGGCATGTGACTTTTCCGACTTTCGCCGAACAGATGGCGTAGTTTGGCGATTGTTTTTTCACACCACGGGGCTTAAATGGGCTAATTCTTTGGGTCATATAGGACTACGTCCATGTTTATGCTTTCTGAAAGTGACCGATCAAGGCCTCACCTCAAGAGAATAAGCAAAAATATGTACAGCAAAAAGAAAACCTGTGCTCTCAGTGTATCGACTGTTATGCTGGGCTATCGCTGCTGAGAATCTCCCACAAAGAAACAAATATTGGGCACGACGACAGTATTCCTAAACTCTTCGTTTCACTTTTTCATTGTTTGTCCAGAAGGATTTGATATCTAACAGAATTAACACGATTTGATGGATGTACTTTATCTAACCTTGTTTTATGAGGCTGTGAAGAAAAAAAAAAAGTTCAGTTACAAACGTGATGCTCACAGGGAACGGGGGAGCTCGATAAGTGTGCGTGCGTGTGCGTGTGTTTGTGCGTGTTTTTAAAGAAGACATAATCAGAGTTTTAATAGTAGAGGTGTGTTGTAGGCACATATTGTTGCTTCTAGCCCGTCAGAGCCTTAATTGAAGTAAATGTGCGACTTGGCTTTGCACATCTGGTTTTCTGGAGTTCCTCAGGGTTCTAGGTTGGGACCCCTAGCGAAGCGAGGCACCCTTAAGAAACCACGTTTGCACCTAGATCAAGAATAATCATTGTCTTAAATGAAAACAGTTTTAGCTCCTGCCCTGGGTTCACTTGATTATGCAAAACTACTCAGACCTTCCCCCGATCACTGTCCTCGCTGTTCCGATGAGGGGTGGGGTGGGGGTGTGGGGGGTCGTTTAAACGTTGAGCACAGTCCGCTGTTCCGATCAGTTGCGAGAGGGTGCTTTTTTCCGGCCTTTACTGTATCCCCTCGTGCGAGCGCTCATAGCCATGGTCATAATTTCAACTGCTAGCAGTTTATGAAGAGTGTGTTATGCCTTTGTTTTTTTCAGAAGCTATAAAAACAATGCTTGTTCGATTCCAGCCTTCGAGAGTTGACTGCATGTCTGCAAAAAGCGGCACGATGTTTGGTCCAGAGAGCAATGCAATCTTCAGACTTTCTATCATTCTCTTGCTTCAACTCTAAAATGTTACTAAGCACATCTTTGTAGAAAAAGTATATGCATTTGATTGCGATCCTTTTCTTTTTTAAAAATAATAGAAAAAAAACTGTTCATAGGCATACAGACAATTATGAATAATTAAAGATTAAATGTACATACTGTATATAATCAAAGTTCTGAATAAACGTAACGGGTGGATTTCTATTTTTAACACTGACTAGACAATGTGAAATATTATTTCTTCTCCCTCTGTTGGTTCTATAATGATGTGTTTGTTTTTTTTGTTTTTTTTTTAAGAAAAAAAAAAAATCCTTTCTTAAAGAATCTCCTGGGTTTCTGATGTGTGTTGTACTCCTGTGTTGCATGGAGAGTCTGATTTTTCTTTGTGAAGTTGGTGAGCATGTCGGTGTGTTGGTGCCCTGACAAACGTGGCCTGTTAAGCACTGATAATCCATGACCTCTGTGATACAACTCGGCGTTACTAACGTCCCTCCTTGCACGTACCTGACTACATACATACATACATACATACATACCTACCTACCTACCTACATACATACATTCTCTGGTTGCACGCAGTAAAAAGATACACGTTATGAATGATTAATCGCCCTCGATTCCGAAGCGAAACCTTTGAACGAATGAAGTGCGGCGTCCCACTTCGGTGCCACAGATATACCCCCAGTGACCTCAAGTCGGAAGCCTTCATGGTTGAATATTAGAGTCTAAATTGATTCATACCGCAAATTCCCGTTCACCAGTAACAGGTGTGTTGGAGTTCTATCCCGCGACTGAATTTGCAGACATCCATATCTTTCCTAGCATGTTTACTCATTTTCACTTTTGACTGATTAGTTAAACAAAACGCTGAAAAAAGATTATATATATACATATAAATATATATATATATATATGGGGGTTTGTGTGAGTGTATGTGTGCAAGTGTGCTTATCATAAATCTCATCTTTAAAAAAAAAAAGAAAGAAAAGGAAAAAAAAGGCAAAATCATAGGTATTTTATATTGAATGCAGTAACTTATGGGCCAGTACTATATTACTCAGTGCAATGCAGTTATCATTATAATAATACAAGTAATTAATGTTATTTCTTTTGTATTTGTACAGAACAAAATGTGTAAAGATCAGTGAGGCAAACACAAGCTTTTTGATACTGTGAGAAATGGTGTTAAAAGTCAGTTTCCCCTGTACAGTTGTGATTACCCACTCCTTTTATAGAATAAAATGTTTTTGGTGCAGATGCTCGTGTCGTTTCATTTGAATGTTATGTTTGGAAACAGGGTTTTAGTGAAGAGATGATAGTAAAGAAGGTTTGTATCTCAGTGAGGGTAAAGATAACTCGTTATGAGTTCCAGAAGATCTACATGTATGAGAATATACTCTCACTAAGCACCTTCAGAAACAGGCTCCAGTTACCATATAGGATCACAGGCTGTACTCCATCTGATTCTCTACATACTTTCTTATCCCCTCTTAACGCTGTTCTGTAATAGTTAAGACCACTGGTGGTTATTTGGGTGGTAGATTATTCTCAGCACTGCGGTGACACTGACGTGGTGGTGGTTGTGCTGGTACAAGTGGATCAGGCACAGCATTCACTGTCCACTCTATTAGACAAACCTACCCTGTTGGTCCACCTGGTAGATATAAAGTCAGAGACGACTGCTGTATCTAATTCACAAGTATTAGCACAACACACACTTACATACCACCATCATGTCAGTGCCACTGCATTGCTGAGAATGACCCACCTCCCTAACAATACCTGCTCTAAGGTGGGCCTGACCATTGAAAAACAGGGTATACATAGAGTTTACATAGAAACAGATGGACTGCAGTCTGTAATTGTTAAACTACAAAATGCTCCTATGTGATACGTGGAGCTGACATAGTAGGTGTTCCTAATAAACTGCTAAATAAACAAGGACATGACAAAAAAAACAAATAAACAAAAACAAAACTATGATACCAAAAATATGAATGTACACTACTCTTTCCTCAGTAATGTAGAGCCAGTTTAGTTGCAGGTACATTTATAATATGATCTAGTATTTATAAATGATCACTTTACAGTTTTATTAGTTTATATTTGATTCAATTGTTTGAAGCTGTAAAAACTTAAGACTGGTTATGTGTGTCCTGAATGATGGACAGAGAGGATTTTATAGTGGAGAGTAAGGATGTAAGAAAATATTGAAATATCAGAATATTATGTTTCGTGAAACTGTATCGATTCTCAAAAACACAGTATCAATACACAGATTTCTAGCAGACAGTGAATCATTTTATGTTGTGTTTAAACCTCTGACCACTAGATGGCAGTGTTGTAATCCATTTTCAGCTCCATTCCCACATTAACAAGCAGCACAAGGGCGCAATGCTATTGTAAGCACTGACAACCCTGTTCATATAGTGGTGTGTTTTAATAGTAGGATTTGAAAAATATGCAACATATCACTTTGCTTGCAGTATCGCAATATATTGTGATATAATGAATCGTGACCGCTGTATCACGATACGCATTGTATCGCCAGGTTCTTGGCACAGCCCTAGTGGCGAACAGGGCTGGATGGCAGTTTTTACTTTGTGCTGAATAAAGAACTAAATATAAACAATCTGAGCTTCTAATTTAAACCAAACCACAAACATCACACGTCAGATAAAGAACAGTTTTGATTAATTAATTGCTATCAATGCTAAAATGATTGTTTATTTGCTTGTGTTCTCCCACCAGTAGTGGATTTAAGAACACAACTCGAATAAATGTAGAGATACTCTACCCAAAAATAATGCTCAAGTGAACGTAGAAGTATAACATACTCTGACCAGACACTTTATTCATTACAGCTCTTTGCATATACACCCACTTACCATATAGGGGCACTGTGCTGCTCATCAGGTATTATTTAGGCGGTGGATCATTTTCAGCACTGCAGTAACGCTGATATTGTGGTGGTTGCGTGTTTGTGTGTGTTGCGGTGGTGGGAGTGGATCAGACAGTATCAGACACTCCAGTGCTGCCGGAGGTTTCTCTAAAAATTAACCAGCTGTGTAACATTTAGAAGAAGTGTAGACTAAAATTTAAATCCCAAATTCCTTGTATAGGAAAACTGGTGATGAAGACAAAATTTAGTATAAATACATGATTACAGAATAATATTTGCCATCCCTTACAAAAAAGAAGTTTATTCATATGTGCCATTAGTATACTTATTTTAAACTAAAAAGAAGTGAGTATGCTTTCAGTTTACTTTTTATGTACTTCTCAGTTATATACTAAACACAGTTATACTTAAGTGTACTTGGGTTTTACTGACAAGTATATAGAACAGTACATTCGGCCTTTACTTGTACTTCATCTTCGGTTAAGATATACTTAAGAAAAGTATAAGGAACTATTCCTGTCCTGCACAAAAAGGCATCCAGTACAATACTTGTTTGGAAATTAGATTTATAAAGATTTATAAAGTTACAAAAATATTTCTTAATCTGAGTATGTTTTGTTAATTTTATGTGCCCACTAGTGAGTAAATAAATGTTGTTAAAGTTCTATTTTAAGTAGAAAATACTCTTAAACCTAGTCATATACTTTAAAGTATTTTGATAAGTTCACTTAAAGGAAACTTACTTTTGAAGATGAATTAACAAACTAGTAAACTAACATTAAACCGATAAGTTTACTTTTAGTGTAGCTGCAGCACAAAAGATGTAAACTAGTTGTGTACTTGAAGTCTTCTACTCTTACACTTAAAATGTACATAAAAATATACTTAAAAGTAAACTAAAAAGTGGCCCAATTTACAAGTGTACTACTAGTACAATGATATTAGTATAATAACTACATAAAGTATACTTGGAAAATATACTTTAACTTTACTCAAGTTTATTTAATAAAATGAACATGAGTGTATATATATATATACACTTATTTTCTGTAAGGGTTGTATTTTGGTTACATATTAAATTTACTTGTACTTCAGCTTTTGATTGATGTATTCACCGTATTTCACCAAACCCACTTTCAAGCGTGTGTTTGTTCCGCCTTTGTGTTAGAACTTCCAGTCAGCTAACCAAAATGAATACAGTTACATGGGCGGAGACCAGAGAGACAATAAGAAGTTAGAACGGGACAGCACTGTCTTATCTAAGATTATTAACACAGTGGGTGGATTATATGAAAGGGTGGTCTTATGGAGAGGTTACTTATGGAGACATGTTTAATTACTCTGTACTCTCGGAAGGTGTAGACGGTTCGGCAATGAAAAACTATACAAGTACTGAAGCGTATCAGTACCTGCACAGTGGGAAGGTGGTCGTGTACTCCTAAACACAGACGGTGAGTTTATATTTCTGAAAGCCGGTTAAACCCAAATCAAGCCAGCTGCCCGAGCCACTCTGCGTGATTGTTAGTTACAGCCCAGATAGCCTAGCGCGGTGAACACTGATCAGAAAACAGTTACTTAACTGATAGCCTTACAAACACCTGCCGCGTCTGCTTCCTCTGAGCTTCATAAGCGAGACATTTCTCTGGATAAGGATGCTCTGGTGCTGGTTCTCCTCCACAGAGTGGTAAGAACAGACATACGGAGGTTTCGGTGGATGTTTTAAATTTAGCGCCTTTAGCCAGAGACGCAGGTCCTCTTCTTAGGAAGGCGGCTTTACAACACTCTGAGCTTTATGTGCTGTGTTCGTAACTCTGTTGTTCAACATGATTGTGACTCCCTCTAACTGAACATGTTATGCTATTTATTTTATATGTTTGTTGTCGTTTTGCTTGTAATTAGTTTTAACGTATCGCGGTCGCACCGGACGTTCTAACACAAAGTAAACAAAGATGGCTGCCCCACTGTTGTCATGGGAACTAGCATGAATACTTGTGAAAAGTATAAGTAAGTATTTTACTCTGCACAAACAAAGGCCAATATTTGTTTGAAAAGACTACAAATATGTTCTTAATCTGAGTAGGTCTTGATTATTTTTATGTGTGTCCACTGGTTTGTAAGTACAAGTTGATTAAGGTATATTTTAAGTAAAACCTAAACCTAGTCCTGTATTCTAAAGTACAAAAATAATATACAAGCAGTAAATTATAAGTATTACATTCACTTTAAAGAAAACTTACAAGTATTCTTTCAATTTAAAAACCTCCCTGTGTTTGTGTCAATGTGTATGCCTGTGTGATAGTCTTTTTGAAGATGAATTAACAAACTAGTAAACAGTTTACTTTTAATGTAGTCGCAGTACAACAGTTGTAAACAAGTTGTGTGCTTAAGGTCTACTTCTTTTACACTTAAAGTGTACTTTGATATTAGTACAATTACTACAATGATATCTACATAAAGTATACTTGGGAAATATACTTAATTTAAGTTCACTTAATAAAAGGTACTTTAAGTATTTAAAAAAAAAGGGTTTTTATAAGCTATTAATATTCCCAGAAACATAGCGTTTTGAATGACACATGTTAAAATGCTTTCTGGTGTCTATCCAATAGTATTACAGTCTGTTTTTGTGGCTGATGTAGTTTAGTGAGTTACACATCTGCCTCCTGTAGACTGGGGTTGGATTCCCTATCTGGGCAACCACCATATACTATACCACAAAGAGACTTCCAACACTATATTCACCTACCTTCGTAAACTGTAAGTTGCTCTAGATAAGAACATCTGGCATAAAAAGGCCATAAAATAATAAGTAATTATTGTTTATTATTGAATTAACTGACCGCACATATTAATATGGCATATGTTCCAAACATCTGCATGGTGCAGTTTGACTTTTGCTTAAATTTCAGATTTACCTATATTTCTACTGCAATCTATGTTGTGTATACAATATCACACTAATATATGTTATATTCTAATATTATTTATTTAGGTCAACATCATAAAATAGCCAGGCACCTAGTAATTCTTAAAGGGGTGCTGTTAGAACCCATTTAGAGTCTATTGAGCTGGATTTATAGAAGAGCTTTGTTGTTTTCTCCTTTCTGCACTTCACTATAGTGACCACAAGAGGGAGACATATGTCTTTTTGTCATATTGTATCTGTTTAGGCTTCAGTTGTCTTTATGACTCTTGTTTGCTATCTATGAATGTTGACAGGCCTTAAAGGGGAATTCCACCAAATTTTAAAATTGACAAACAGTAAAAAAAGTAATTCAAGGCCATCTAATGTGAAGTGGCTCATTGTAGAAAGACAACTTAGTTGTTATCTTTCATATCTTTACCGTGGTGGTGATAGGAATCAGGGGTCACAATGTCTACAACACAAACATAGGCACTTTATTGACTATCCAAAACCACCAGTGAACCTACATGTCTCATAAGTTTTTATATGTAATGTTGATGATCTGAAAATGTTTTATTTGAGCATGAGTTTGGCCTTTAATGTATCTTTGCCATGCATGTATTTAAAAAATGTTCAAAAATATGTTCTAAACTGTATTTAAAGAATTTATAAAACAAGCTTTATGTTATGAAACGCTCCAGATATCTGCTTCCTACCACCACCACCACAGTTGTATCTTCTCTGTGTTCATTAATCTGTGACCAAGTCTCAACATGTTGCAGCATATGTGGTATTTTAAACCATAGATTATGTTCAGAGCTGAACCTGTAAAGTGTCCAATAAGAAGAAGACAGTAAATGTGTTGGACTACATGTAAAACTTTACCATAGTTCGTTCCTAAAGGTTCATTGCTCCCAAGAACCCAAGAAAAAGGTCAAAACACAGTCTTTATAGCACTCGCTGCTCTGGCTGTAGGAAAATGATTAACACGTATTATGGCTGATTAGGAACAGACGAAGAAGATCTGAGGAGGAAGAGGAAAATAGTTTTGTTCATTATGCAGTTATGAAGAACTTCAAGACTTCCTTGTTAAACACCTATCTCTAAAAACGTCTACGCATATTTAAGTGTATAAAAATGAAAATGAAGTGACAATGCGACCTGTAACCTGTATGTCATCACTGTCCAAAGAAAACCAAGTATCTATGTTTTTAGTTTTCTATCTATCTATCTATCTATCTATCTATCTATCTATCTATCTATCTATCTATCTATCTATCTATCTATCTATCAGTATCTAAAGTGATGAAGAAGGATTTGGATATTTATGCTCTGTTTAAAAACGGAATTATAAAATTTCACTGATTTCCCAACATGTTTGCATATGAAAATTGCCTACAAGTCATTCAGAGCACTTTGATGAGAAATGCTTTTTTTTTTAGAACCTTTTTCCTGTCACATACATTCATTGTGGTGGTGATGGGAACCAGACATCTGAAGAATTGAATTAAATGTCCTACAGTAAACTACTCCATGAAAAAAATACATACACTCACACACACACATATATATACAGTGGCAAAGAATGATTTGGTCATTTATGTCCTGTTTAAAAACGGATTATAAGGGAATTTCACTGATTTCCCAACGTGTTTGCATATTTAAATCACCTACGAGTCATTCAGAGCGGTTTGATGAGAAATGCTTCTTCCCTGAAAAAATGTTTTATGTTTTTTTCTCTGTGTGAAAATTCCAAGATGTTCCAAAAAAAGATTAGAACTTACTTAAAAGTTACTAATGTTTTTGCCCTCTCTTGTAAAACTACCTTTCTCTGAGATACTGTTTTTGTTTTGGACAGTGACGGTGTATAAACTCGGAAGACGTGTAGGTTCACTGCTGGTTTTGGATAGTAAATAAAATATTTGCTTATATTTGTGTTGTATACATTGCGACGTCTGGTTCCCATCACCACCAGTGTGAAGAATCCAGAGTCAGTGAGTTTCTCTTCAGTGAGCCATTTCACATCCAAGCTGACTGACTTCACGTACATCTCAGTGACTGATGTATGTGGACAATTCCCCAAAACCCCCTTATATCTGTTGGCTGTAATTGTTCTCTAGCCTTCTTCTAGTTGACAACTGTGCCAAACGTGAAACACATAGAATTTAGTTAAACGCTTTGTGAAGTAACGTAAACAACATTAATCTTGATCAGTTGCTGATCTAGGGGCCACTGTGTAGGCGTTTCCAGAGACCCTGTACTTCAGGGTGCTATTCCTGTTTTAAACACACATATTCTTAAAAAAAAACAAAAACCTCTGTGCAGCGAAGCTCATCTAACGCAGAGCCACGAGGAAGAAACAGGCAAGTTTTAACTGGATTCCTGTGCTGTGCTAATCGCTTATGAGGCCACAGGAATGAGCAGCGAGGAGTTTATCACCCATCCCTCAGGAGATGGGATACAGAGCTGTAATCTCCCTCCTGAGAAACACATACTAAGATGCACACATTCGTAAGAGGCCACACTTGTTCACAAAAGAACGAGGGTGTAGTGGTTCGTTGGCTCTCCGACAGGCATTTTTGTCAGCCGTACTCATACTACAGTATATCGCTATGACAACAAGGGTGGCTCCCCACTTGAGTAATCGCCTTTTATTGTTTGGGGGATCTCGTCAGTGAAAGATTTTGGCAGACGGTATAATTATTATTTTCAGTGTGGGCTAAGCCCTGTCCCACCCAGTTGCATTATTTTCAAACTGCTGTCCTTTTTCTTGCATAAGTACGGCATTTATTCTCCAGAAACCGGTTGCCAGTTTTAGTGTTCTCATGTTCAGGAGGATGAATACATCAAGCAGGTTTATGGCAACACCGGTTGTTTATGTTATTTTATTTATGTACGTTATTTATAATGTATACCAACCAAAACAAGGTTATCAAGTGAAAGGTCTATAGTTATATCAATACTGCTTTAATATTGATATTAAAAAAATAACACGACAGCTCAAACTGGAACAAACACATTCTCAAACTTGAAGTCAAGGTGATGGTAATAATTAACTTTAGCTGGTTTCCACTTAAAGGCAATCAATCAGTCTTTTAATGCCTCACTGAGTTTGCTAAGGAAGTAGTGCAAGACAATACCAATTCTTTTAAAAAACACGACACACGTTGGGAAGCCTCAACAAAGGTTTTTATTGTCCTAGTTCCAAGGAAACGTTCTCCCCCCGTAGATCTCTTGATACCACCGAACATGGCTAATAAGGAAATGGTTAAATGTAGGCCAAGTGCACGCGCTCCAAAAGAAAGACCATTCATTCGTCCACGTTTGATTTGTGCTTTTATTTTAGGATTTTCCCTTTTCAACCAAAAACAATACAAAATGATTTTCCATCGGTCTCGCTGACACACAAACTTCAGACAATGCATACCCATTCAAAACAAAAGTCCCATTTGTTCATAATAAAAATAAAATCAAAAGAGAGAGGAAAAAAAACAACAAAAACATATTTACAGGTTAGTTATTTTTACATACAGTATGTACAATACCTCATGGTGCATCAGAGTTCCCTCCATACAGTTAGTGAAGGAAATGTACACAGGCACACAGAGAACTTTGAGTCGTGAGCAGGAAGTGCTTACTAAGTGTGTTCCGGAAAAAACACATAGACCTTAATAGTGGTCCTTGAGGCACACCAGTTAAAGGCAGGCAGAGACAGAAAAGGTTTGTTCTTTTTTCTTGGCCAGAGTTTGAGCTAGTCCTAAACCACTGTTTTAGTTTTTTTTAGTCTTCGTAGACTATTTTAGACATTGGTGACCAGTCCAGTATGTGTTTCCTTAACAGATAATCTAATCTATTGTTCCTTCTTAGTCATTTGGCACAGATATTGAGGGATAAGGTGACATGGGCTTCGATATATGATGAACAATGCAACAACAGTGAGTACACGAGAGCCAGTAACTGGTGTAGTTAAAATTAGCAATCCAAGATGATAGCTACATTAAGGCAGTGTCGGAAATATCAGGTTAATCTTTTAGATCGAGCCTCAGGAAAGTGTTTGGCTGACAGCATCAGAGTGCGACTGCTGTTCTCGCTAGTCTTCTCTTCAAAGTGGAGATTGTTTTGATTGTTTTCATCCGTAAATGATTATCAACACCAGCTTCTTGGGACACATGCAGTGTCATGCGTGTAACCGATCGTAGCTGGCTGGAATCCTTTAATACAGACGCTCAGTGAGGTGGACTGCCAAGCTGGTGATCGAAGAGAGCGATACTTGTTACTCAAGCTCCCCATAAAAACTTTGTTTCCATGGATACGGACCCCAGAGGAAAACAAACATTACTCAAGGCTCTATCTTAACTCTTTAGCAAACAAGTTGAGATTCTTATATAAAAGGGGTGAAAAAAAGTCCAATATAAATATTGTAAGGCTAGAATGCACTGGCATCCTGAACAATGGCCTCACCTGGCTTATCATCTTAGCGGGGGGAGAAAAAAAAAATCACTGAAACTCGGTCGAGTTATGAGGAAAACATTCACGAAACCAACCAACGGATGAAGGGATCTCTTTCACAGACCTGACCATTACTGCTGTGCAGGAGTACCGATACTCTACAGAGCTAATGGGTAGGCTGAGGTCAGCTATGGATTTGAAAACATTCTTTGTATAATACACAGAGCACTCACGTACAAACATACAGTATATACAGATGTCTACAGATTACAAAACAGCAACAACAACAACACATATCTGTTTTGCGGGTGACACTCCAAAAGATGTTCAGTCCATGTTCTACAGGCCCGGAGCTGGTCACATGGAATTGGCAGCTCTTTTCTTGAAGGTAAAGACGATTTGATCTTCGTGAAGACGGTGAAATAAACTTAATAATAAAAATAATATTATAAAAAGTTGAAAAAAAATAAAAATCCAAAAGACTTGGACCAAAAAATAAACAGTCTCTCAGTTTTGGTGACGCTTCATGTGGAGCGCCAAGTGATCTGAGCGTGAGAAGCATCGGTTGCACGCCACACATTTGAATGGCTTGGCTCCCGTGTGCTTCCGATAGTGGCGTGTGAGCTCGTCGGAGCGTGCAAAGCGCCAGTCGCATCCTTCCCAAGTGCAGCGGTAGGGCTTCTCACCTGAAACAAGCACACACAAACATCATAAGACCTTGTCAGATTACTCGGTGCTCCACACTATGATCTCTCTTTGTGTGCTTTCCATTGAGAATAATTCCTCCACTCTCACAGATAATACTGGGACGCTTGCCGGAAACGCTGTCCTTATTAGGTCGGGTATTTCACAGAGCAGATAACTTAAGTCTAAAGTCTTAGCAGCCCAACAGAAGCACAAGTACAGCATGTTTCTACTCGCTTTTGGCTTAAAAAGGAATTCCACCGATTTCTCAAATTATCTGCCAAATTAAATGGTTGAGATATAAACAAACCCATTCAGAGTGGTTTGGTGTAAGGTGCTCAGTTCTGGAGAAACTTGCCAGTTGCCATTGAACTCAGACGTCTGAAGAGTTTAATGCTTATACAAAGTTACATTCTTTCTATCCTTTTTTCTTCTTTTTTTCATAAACTGCTTTTCTGTAAAGCTGCTTTGAGACAACACTATTTGTAAAAAGTGCTATACAAATAAATGTTAATTGATATATTGATTGATTAGGCCTTGATTTTAACAATATTTTGGTTTAAAACATATATTTAACATATATTTAAAATATGCTGGCAGAGAGGTACATGCAGGGCATACTAAGACAACATAGCACCCAAAGATAGTACTATTAACTAACTAGATATTAACTATTAACATTACATGAAAAAAACAAATGCGTGTAGGTGGATATATAAACTTGTACAGTACAGAAACTGGCCATATTTGCAATGCAGGCATTGTATCCCCTAGTTACTATCAATGCAATTCACTTCAAGCCATTCTGAATGAACTTTTTACATCTCAACCAAAACCATGCTTTGTGAAATGCGCCCCAGTCAACATCAATCAACATCAACAACAACATCAATATCATTATCAGGCAGCACTGAAAGTAAAAAATAAAGTAAATAATAAAACTCAATAAAAGCTCAGGGGACTCCCAGTATTAGAAACAGGTTCAGAAAGAATAACCATCACTGATTCATATCCATAACTATGAAGCGTCGTTAATTCATCAGGGTGCCGTAAACAGACCCCGTTCTAACATGTTGGTGGAAACGTAGGGAAACGAAACTATAGCATGACATTTTAAAATGCCATTTAGAGAGAAGGTATGTGAATTAGCACTTGTGGTTTTGAGCGCAGTACGCCTCTCTTGTGTAAACACGAAAGTCATTTCCATGGCTGATAAGATGTGGAATGGAACAGTTCGCTATGGTGCAGGTGATTCCTAAAAAGTTACAGGATAATATTCCACAGCGCTGTAACGTGTACATTGAGATTGTAAGAGTGTGATGTCTGGAAATATAAGACCATACCTTACTTTAGCCCAAAAACAAGCCTGAGTAGAAGTGAGGACATTGAAAAAGAGGGAGAGTCAATGACTCATTTAGAATGTACATGTGATCTCCCAATGGTCAGTCTCTTACACTATCTCCATTACTGTGTCTAAAGAGCTGAAATATTAATCTTTGCTTCCTCATTATTATGGCAGAAACAAGCAATACTTTGACCCTTTGTCAGATTGTCACTAGTTGTATTTTCAGCCACAGTTAGAGAGTGTTGTCTTCAGGGTGTGACTGGTATACGTTAGCATGTGTTAATTAGCATGAACGTGTTCTGGCATCATGTGATAAGGCTCAAAGAGCTAAGCTAAACTGGAGGGATGCTCACAGAGGAGTCCACTTTCAGTGGGATGCACAGATGCCACTTTTCCCCTTCTGATACAAAGTACAGCACCTATGGGTTGGATAACTTCACATTTGAATGACAAAAAGTTGTTTTGCATAGTTTATCTTTAAAAGTTTAATTTGCGAGTTCGGACCATGCCTTCAACCTATAGTAGTAGTTTGAGGGGAGACTGTTTGATTGAGAGATTGGGCTGGAGTTCTAGGCATCTTTTGCTTTAAGGTAGAAGGTTGAAGGTCTTTTGGACTGTGGTAGGGTTGGTGGTGTGGTAGGGAGGTGGTGGGGATTTGGAAAACTGTGTCACATGAGATGGTAGAAGGTAGAAATGGGAAGCTAGGAGGCATTACTTTGGAAGGAGGCCTCCTCCTCCTAAAACCTCAGTTCCATAACTCAATTTAAATGTAATGTAATTTGAGGTGATGATAATGCTGGCCCTTGACATGCTGGCATTACAGCTTTTTCTACTGGCTGTCTCAAACACCATATTATCATACACCACCATGTTCCTTGTGAAATGATCCATCTCCTGGCGCTGCCCCCCATGCTGTGGGCTGGGGTGATTTCCCACATAGGCAACCACCCTATACTATACCAGTTCTTGGGCAAGACTTCTAACACTGCCTCTGCCTATCTGTAAACTCTAAGCTGTTCTGGATAAAAGTATCTACCAAATACCGACAATGCAACGTAATGTAAATGTCCCTTAGCAGCACTCTTGTGTATTGAAATTCTCTATTGCCTATACCGATGCTGCAGCTTCCTGTCCACTTTGAATGCCGCACACTTGGCTTTGGTATCAAGAGCAAAACGAGGTGAAGCTTCAGGGTCAAGCGTTCACGTAAAAGGTGTCTAGCTAAGCTGGCCTGCTGGCCCTGTGTTGCTGATGTTAGCAGGTGTATTTGCTCGAACCCTGGACCTGTTCATGGGGTCAAACGCATTAACTCTATCCTCCCTCTCAAACAGAACTCAAGAGGAACTACCACGAAGAACTCGCAAAAAATGAAAAGAGTCTGAGTCTAATGAAATACTGAGGTCTTTTAAAGGGTAAGGCTCTTACTGACCTATTCAGCCTTTGCTGTGTGCACTTAAAAAAAAAAACATTTTTTAGAAACAGCAGAGAAAGTATGACAACATTTGGTTAGGCGGCAGTTGTGCAACGGTTGATTTGTTATCGCCAAGACATTTTACTGCTCTCACTCATAGGCAGACACACACGTACATACAAGTATAACTCAGACAATAAAACGTGGAAGTGGGATAGTAAAGGCCACATCAGTAGTGTCCTCTTAGCAGTTCATGAATGTTATAAAACTGTATAAAGTTTGCTCGCAGACATTGTCACTTTTATGAACGTCTACTGGCGGCTTTGCTCGAGCAGTGTAAACAGCACGCACTTACAGAGATGCCCATAAAAACCACAAAGGTCCACCCAAAGGACTTTAGCAACTGCTTCTGCGTGAGAACAAGTACGGTGGCCAAGATAGTATGTTTCTCTTCCCAAAAATAGCAAAGAGTCACCATCTTCATGCTCAAATCCATGTTTTTTAATTGGTCATGTTGCTGTCAACCATTTCACGACTAAGACGTAGGCCTGGCCCAAATTAGCGAGAGAAGCAAATAACACACCGATAACACTATTAGATAAAAACTTATCTTGAACACTTAGTCATGGGGTCTATGATATATTTAGCTCCCAACTTGACATAGCATTACTTCACCACACAGCATTCTTGCAGCAACCTTACTGCTTTGATCAACCATCTATTGTCAACCTGTCCTACAATCAAAGCCTAGTTCTGTTGTCAGGACAGAATGTTCTAGAGCTCCAGAGGTGTTTTTTGACCAGTTTTAGCACAAAGGGGTCAACCCTCAAGAGGCTCTCTTGAAACCCAAAACCAGCTAGGTCTAGTTGACCTCCTACAAGAGGATGCGGTGCCAATGGGAACAGGGTCAAAAGGTGAGTAGGACTATTGCATGAGTAGATAATAAAGGAGTCACAGACCAGAACACATGGGTTTACTCAATTCTAGACAAACCTCAGTCCCATATCCAGCCACCTTTTCCACAAAGGCGTATAGATCATTACTAGGGAACAGTGAAAGTGCTGAAAACTCTTTGGACCAATACAATAAAACCACTTTTTGGACTCTAGGGCACGTTACTAAAGCATTCAGAAGCTCATATTTTTAAGAGTGCAGATCAGACCAGCACAGCTGTGAATCCAGAAATGCTTAGCTGACGGTACTAAATTCCGACCTCAAGACTTGTACCACAGGTAATTTTCGCTTCTTAGCAAAGCTCCCTGACTCAGCACGGCTAAGCTGGCTATGTTTTGGAAAATTAAATAACATACATGTTTACTCATTTAGCTGACATTTGAAATTTGCGGTTGGGTTTCCAATGAAAGCAGTTTTACTTCCATTGCAATCTGCAGTGAAACAAGAATCTTAGTTAATCTTAGTTAATGGGAAGCTCATCACGACCAAATGAGCTATCCACAAAAGAAGGAACTGGGGCATGCTAGCCGTTCACCCAACCCGCCTTCCCAAATAAGATGACATTAGCCCTCAGTTTCTGTCGTTAGGCATAACAAAGCAACAACACCTTAGGGTTAAAGGGAATCCCTCCATACCACTCCCACATTAGGACCAAGAGAGGGGCGACAGTGGAGACAATGGACTGGGAGGCACGTTATAATCCTATACTCGGCATTCACAAGGCATTTCTGCTTTACCGGATCCCCGTCTGCCTCACTGCTGCTTTACTGGAGTGTTCTGGGAGGCTGGGTTTCAGCTTACGGAGAGCTGAACACAGTGAAACTGCAACGCTCTTTCACTCCTCCCCCCCTCAAGGCAGGCACAAGAAAAAGCAGGAGGAACAGGTTTTTCCTCCGCCACTCGACGATTCCCCCCTTGGGGAAGCGTGCAGGGCTTGTACGGGCTTGCAGACACAATGTGTATAAAAGCGAGAAAAGAGAGTCAATTAATCTCTCCCTCCACCCTTGTCCTCCTATTCCTTCCTCATCACTATTTCCCCTAGGCTATCTTCTCTGTTGGTGCATCTGAGGGCTTTGTGTTGGTGGTACATAGCATGTGGTCAGGCAGTTACAACTACCTGGAACCCAGCTATTCAGGTTTGTGTTTTCGGTTTCTTACCTGTGTGTGTCCTCTGGTGTGCTTTCAAGTGAGAGCTCTTTGTGTAAACTTTGGTGCATCCTGTCAAAGAGAAAAAAGAAGACATTAAAAGGAGAAAACAAGGCACGGTAATTGAGCCACACCTTGGCAGCACGCACAAGAAGTCAGTCTGTTGCTAACCTGGAAAGTCGCAGTGGTGGATCCTCCTCTTCTCCAGCTCGGGGTTGTTCCTTCGGTTGTACCTGGGCCCAGTGAGGACACCCTGTCCATGTGTCATCAGCACAGAGTGAGGGGTCATCTGCCCCACCTTGAGTCCCACTCTGGCCTGATACGGCGGGGGTGGGGGGACTGTGTTGATCAGCTCCGCTTGGTTCTCGGGACTGCCTGGCTGCGAGTTGGGCGGCGATGGGGGGAGGCTGTGGGGCTGTGCCTGATGATAGAACTGCTCAGGCATCACAAAATCGCCTGACGGTGTGGTGAGGGACACGGCGTTCAGGTTGAGCATGGTCCTGCCTGCGCCGTTGACGGCCTGGCTGTGAGAGAAAGTCATTGAGGTGAGGTCGCTGCTGCTGACCGGCATCTGGTAGACCTGCGGCTGCTGGGGACCAATGTGGAGGTCATCCGTGGCGCCCATATCGGGCTTGATGAACAGGCTGTTGACGGTCTGGGGCACGCTGAAGACGGAAGTGAAGTCGGGAAGTGTCTGGATGTTGCAAGGAGCATCCACACCGGGCTCAGTTTTGATCTGAGGTGCCACAGGTTTTCCGGGACGGTACAGCCCAGTGCGAAGGTGTGTGGTGTTGGGTAGAATCACGTTGATGTTAAGGCTGTAGGGGGCTGGCTTTTCGTCGGAAAAGTACTCGTCCACCACAGAAGCGCTTTCCCGACGATACTTCTTGTCTGCGATGGTTGGGGACAGCATCGGCCCATGTTGAGGCAAATATTTATCCAGCTCCATTGCGGTCTGTAAAGAATTAGAAGGAGAGGAAGTTAGAAGATGAGAAGACTCTATGCGCTCACCAAGTTTGGTATTTATTTGCTGCCCTAAACGTCTTTAGCAAGTCTTTTGGGTATAAAATAGTCGGAGCAAGAGTTAGTAGAGGAAATGAGGAATGTGCATTTTTCTTACTGCTCAAATGGTCGCACTCTCCTAAGGACATGTTTGAGTATATCATTGATTTTAGGCCAATTTAGTCCATGAATAATGGAAATTAATGCCAGGGGAGGTCAAACAGACCCTGTCTTTAGTCATGCCAAGAATGAGATGCCCTCCCTTTAGCCAGTCTACCATAAAACACATATCTGAAGGAAATGAGATGGGGAGAGGGTAGCTCTTGATCTGTAAGAAGCTGATTTGTGACTCCAGAGCCTGGTATGCATTTATGTCCCTGGGCCGACAGTTCCTGCTTTAACAGAGCCCACTACACGAAACACAAGAGAAGAGCTGCACAGCCCTGCGGAGCAGAAAAGTAAATAGAAACCCCATAGGTGTGGTAGTCTTGAGGGAGTAGAACAAAAAGCAAAACCAAAACAATGACATGTGATAAGAAACATGGGATGAACAATAAGTAATCCCACTGAATCCCACAACTAAAGTCGTTTTCATTATCCCACCATCAGGGCTAGATTTATCCCCTCAAACTGTATGCTTATTATTAAACTCAGCAAATTAATTACAACTTAGGTTCAACTAAAAAGAATACTAAAGTAAAACAACAGTTTTTTATTAATCAGTAAAACAAAGAACATTAATTGTTTTCTGCTTAGCCCAGAGGTTGGTGATGAGCCAAGACATGTTTGGTGTCCAAATATTGCTAATTTAGTTTAGCCCTGAAGCTACACTGCTAATGTTGTGAAGAAACACAATAGAAGTCAATAGTCACCTAAATCATTTCAATAAATGCTCAGACCATATCCAGGTCTTCATTAAGGCAGCATTGACTTGGTTTAGTGAAAATAATGGGCAAAACATTCCGTAGTTTAATACTGGCTACAGAATACAGATTACTGGGTACAGACATTTTAACAGGTGCTGTGCCAGAATCCACGTCCACACAATGTGCATACACGTCACATTCAATATTTCTGTTGTTTCAATATATAAACATATATCCACCAGTGGAAAATTCAAGATTGACAGGTAATTAATTAACTCCAAAACACCCCAATTGTCTAAAACAGCTGCTAAACTGAAAAATTTAGGTTAAGATTTTAAGTAAAAGATTTGGGTGACTATTGACTTCCAGTGTTTGTAAGCAACATCGGCCTTTTAGCTCCAGCACTTGAAGCAAAATGAAGACTCCAAACATGCTGATTGACTACATCTGGGGTTGTTATTATTATGTTATTTTTCACCAAATCATTCCATTTCCAGGCGTGTCTGGAAATACATTCAATATGTCCGCAAAGGCCTTGGATAGCAAGACGATCATGTCAGTTGTTGAAAGCTCTTCAGCTGGCTTCAGTCGTTGCTGGATTGGCAGTCACCATAGTTGTGAATGACAAGTATTTCAACAGCATCTCTGTGTACAGATATTCGGCCAGCTATGTCAACAGTGGCCATATTGTTGATCTTCCAGCACATTTCCTTAGCAACCCACTTCTTACATGGTGTCATATGCACACCGATACACCTCTCTGGGCACCTCATACCCTAACATGTAGGCTCACGTGCAGCTGCGTACGTTAACAGCTATACGGCCGACGTCAGTTTCAGCAGAGCGGCTTTCGGAAAGATAAAACCAGGTAATTGGTGGAAAATGACTTCTGATTCGTTTTTTTCAAGGTCTGGCAGGAGCGCGGCCCCTGCTATTAGGCCTGAGTACAAACAGGCCCTGTGTTGTGGTCCTGCTGGCAGCCAGAGTGACCTTGGCTGTGCCCCCCTATTTGGCCCGTGTGCCCTGCTCCCCCTCTGAGCAACACGGCCCGAGGGCTCTATTCATTGTGTCTTTGTGTCAGGAGAATGGAGGGCACCTGAACCCTGGCCTGAAATCCTGCGGGTTAATGATTGGAGGACATTTACGACTGCGTAGTTATGTACGGCAGAGGTTGATAACGAGCGAGAGATGGAGGGCATGAAAATATAGGAGCCAGAGTGTGGGAGCGGAGGGGGAAACATAGCCCGTGGCACAAATAAAATCCACTTTTTTTCCCAGGCATGTGTGTCCAGAATTAAGAAAAGCCCACGAGGAGCGAGCGCTGCTTCATGCTGCATAATTCAAATCAAGCAATGCAAATAACGAGCGAAAGAACTTTCGGGCCATCTCGCTGTGTCCAGATAATAAGAAGCCATTTCTATATCTCTTACTCGCTTTTTCCCCAAACAGTTGGCGAAAAACGTTTTCTAGAGCTGCCTTGTTTGTTTAGGTGGGCAGGTAGCCTAATAGGCCAAAGACTGCGCTCCTAATTGCAAAACAAATGCTCTTGTCTCTTAACTAATTGCGCTTTATGGCCTAAAGGAATGCAGAAAGATGCCAGTTTGTCCACAATTCCCCATAAAAGAGAGCAGATTAGGCTCCTTGTCTGTTAACCTGAGCAATAACAGCACAAACATTCAAGGATGGCTGAGCGGGAAAACAAAACCTTTGAGACCAAAAGCATGTTTTATTGCTTCGGGGAAGACGGATAACACTTTGGCCCCTACGCTGGCTTGTAAAGGAGCCATTTCGGCTGATCTTAAGAGGGCAAAGCTTTAAAGCTGACACAACCACTGTGGGCACACAGCTGCCACTAAGAAGAGACCAGACTACACTACTACAGGAGACCTGACATGGCACCAAATGGAGATAATGACCGAGACAGCCGTATCTACAGCATGAAACCGAAATGAAGATATAAGTCTAATAAGGGAAGATAAAGATAAAGTAGTCATGTGACTGAAACCGCCAGTTTATTGCAAGTTTATTTTGAGCCGTTGCTTCAACACGCTGAACTCTACCACCAAAATGTTCCGCTGTTGCACATGGGTACTTTCTAGAACCACATGTTGTTTAAGGTTCTTTCTAGAACCCTTATAAAGGACTTTATCTCCATCAGTCTGAAGAACAGTTTCATCACGCTAATGGTTCTTTGAGTATTTATCGTTCTACATAGAACCACTTTGTTTCTAATACAAATACAAATTACATCAATGGAATAAGTAGGTATTTAATGGATCTTAAGAATTTACATCCTCATGGCAACCCACTAATATTTATAATTATTTATTAAATGATTTATTTACACAATGATTTATTAAGTGTAAACTCATGCTTTCTGTCCAACTCAAAACATATTAACAACACAATAAAACCTTTTAAAAACGTATTATTTTATTTATGTTTAAAGTTTGCTTTTATTTTAATAATGTTTTGTTGGCCCAAACATAAATGGCTATGATTTTCACACCATGTAAAACAAATCATCAAAAAGAATTACATTATTAATATATATATATTTATTTATATATATATCTTGGCTGTCCAAAGAAAACCATGTATCTCTATCTTTGTCAACTTTTATTTTTCTATATTATTTAAATGCAGCAGTTGCCATTTACATTATCTGTTCTCTTGCAAAGTTGTCATTTTGGAGATGCTTGTTCTATATTGGACTGTGACGATATAACACTTTTAATGTTTCACATTACTTTGTATTGTATTTATGTTTTTTTACATCTGTTATAATGATATCTGGTGTTTCTTACTGGGAAAAATACAATATTATATATATATATATATATATATATATATATATATATATATATATATATATATATATATATATATATATATATATATTCACTCAATTCGTGCAATGTAAACAAAGCCATTTAAATAGTTATATGTAGAGAATCAGGTTTCTCTACAGTGCTTGTGATGGGAACTAGAGGTTCTGATGTCTACAGTGCAAATATAATCTTTTTATTTGCTATCCAAAAAGACCAGTGAACCGACAATGTAAATGAATTTTTTTGAGGATATATTTTGCTCTACAACACCCTGCATGTATCTTTCCATCATGAATAGATAAAAAGAAAAAAAAGCATTGTAGCCCAAAAGCTTCACTGTCAGAACTACAGTAAATCAACATCTCACGCACCAAGCACTGCTGTCATAACCATTTAACGTAATAACTTTTCTAGGGGGGAGCTTGTAAGGGCATTGAAGCCTTTGGACCTCTGGTCACCACCACTGAGAGCAATTCTGACTTGGTAAGTTTCTCGAGAACAAAGTATGAAATTTAGACGTAGCATTAATGAGGACTGCCACATTTACTGTATATAAAAATGAAGACATTAGTGATATGTTCCCTGGTTCCATTGACTTACACTGAAAGTAAAGAAAGTTTTTGTCCTCTCCTGTACAGTTACAATTAATGATACTTCTTCTTCATTGGACAGTGACGGTATATATATTGTTGCTGTCCAATAAAAACACGTATATATCGTGGATATCTTAATTATATATATATATATATATATATATATATATATATATATATATATATATATATATATATATTATTTTTCATCCGTTGCACACAGCAGCTGTCCTTTACATTGGGTGCAAAGTTCATAATGACTTGACCAATGGAAATACTCCAAAAGCACTTGTAAGGAAACTTCTTTACCTTTTCATACATTAAAGTCAAGAACCTGTGAAGTATAAATATAGCATGGCAGAGTAACAGTAGCTACGCTATGGGCCATATTTAGCACACTGAAATGCCACAATGACTCAGGTGTTTCACAGACAGGTGACACAAAGCATACCCACTTGAGACGTGCTGGGGAACTGGCAGCACGGAGGAAAATGCTCGAAATCATAGCTACACAACAACAGCCAAGGAATTACTACAACACTTACATGTCATTACCATGCCATGAATTTCAAAAACACTCTTTTCAAAGACCACCTTTACCATTTTGAGTTTTTTTCATGCTAGACGGAAAACAAAAACCAGTCTCTCAAAGTGGTGTTTCACCTATTCACGCAGGATAAGCTAAGACGAAGGCGCTCGGTGTTCATAAAACATGAAGAGCTGCATGGCTTTCAACAAACCAGGCTTTGGCCTTTTTTCACTTCTAACTTCAGCCTTTTTAACAACACAGCTGATGTCATGGCACCTCGGAAAGTCATGCTTTGAAACAAAACACCATTTCGGCTATATCATCAGTGCAGCATGCAATTTAAGGCCATTGCCACAATGAGAGCCTGCTGGTCATGAGTAGGGTGGCAACTGGTTTTCACTTATATATAATGGGGAGATGTTTTTTTTCTTTTTTTTCTAGAAATCTATAAACCCAAGCAACACTAAAGAACATTCAGCTTCAGAACATTTGGTTGCACAGGAATAAACAATGTGCTGCATCAGTCTAAGTATAGTAACCAGGTTTAAATGATACATTTTAGCAAACATAGCCACTTTTTTTAGTGCAATAGCTTCAACTGTAGTGCACTGTCACTAAACACTAGACTGAGAATTAGTGAGTACACAGTAATATTTGTTTATATATGTGTTACAACTAATAATAATAATAATAATAATAATAGTACATACATGCCTATTGCTATTATTTATTATTACTGTTGTTCCTGATGCTGTATATTTGCTACCATACTGCCATCAAACAGGACCTTTCACAAAAACTCAAACACCAACAACAGAAGCTACAACAGAGTGGGCTCCACATATGACCCCACCGCCTATGTATATATATATATATATATATATATATATATATATATATATATATATATATATATATATATATATATATATTCCTGAATTCTGTATTCACGGCTCGCATTACAGGTGGGTTAAGCGTGCCCACCGAGCAGTTTCTCTCCCCCTTATCAGTGCTGATGAAGTAAGTGATCAGTGATGAAGGCCCCGACCCTGCAGCGCGCTCACCGTGGGCTTCACGTCCTCGAACACTGACGAGTCTTCAGCGCCCTCCGCGCTGGACAGCCGAACGGGCTTGAGCTGAGTGAACACGGCCCTCTCCTCAGTGCCGGGGACGCTCACGGCCACTCCTATACTCGCCATGTCGACTGAAAACAGACGTTCGTCTTGTTGCTGTTGTTGTTGTTGTTGTTGTTGTGTTGTAGCGCTCGTCCTCCTCTATCGACCGCTAACGCGCATATAAAGTGTAAAAGTAAAGAACACCGTGTGCTCGTAAATCCGGGAGCTCAGTACATCCACTGCTTTTCTTCTGTCACTTTCAGGTACGCTCACCTGTGGAGAAGTACCTCACCCTGGTCCAATAGAAAGTAAGCGTTTAGGGCAGCAGCCAATCAGAATGCGGCACGGGGGGGGCGCCGTCCAATCAGCAGCGGCAGGTAGGTGTGGCTCACCTGTGCACGGGTGGAGGCGTCGCTTTTACCTTCCAGCTTTTGGGAGATGTTGCTGCAGATAAACAGAAGCGTTTCAAAATAGTTTGTAAACATTGTTTTCATTTTAGTTTAGTATGTAGGAATGTGTTCCGATTCTTTCCTGGTTCATTTAATGCTGCTGGGGTTTTGAAGCAAGTAATAATGAAGTAAACACAGTTTAAAGTTATGTTTAATGATAATAATGTTTTTTTGATAACATGTTTTCAGGTTTTGAAGGATAAGGACAAGAGCCGTGAAGCACAGGAGAGCGCGGAAGGGTGCCAACATGCCTGTGTTTGCAGTGTGAGATGAAGTTCTCATGGAGTCAGAGAACACGTTAGGCACTGTTTGTTCTCAAACAGCACTGCTTCATTTACCCAGCTTGCCTCTCAGGTTGACTGACATTTTTGTGGCCTGCTATTGGTAAATCACATTCGGCGCTGTGCAGTATCTCTGGCTGTAAACCAGCGAGCTAGTGGAGACAGGACAAGAACCTTAGACAGGCCAATAGGGAGAAATCCAACTTCCAGAAGCTGTAGGTACAGCTGAAGCGGCGAGAATGAACAATGTCTGGGCATCATAAGAGCCGCATGTGCTGATGTGAGCACACAGAAAGCTTTGTCATCAGATAGTCATGTAACCACATGCTTTGTCAGATCTTCCCCATAATGCAGAGTCTTACATAGGACAGGCTCTTAAACATAAAGGTGCCAAATCAGGTTCTTGGGATGCCATACACCCTTAAACTGTTCCTCCAGGGTTACTTATTAAAGGAGATTGCAAAGGTAAAGCACAGGGAACTCAAAGTCGTTAAGTGAATAACATTTCTACATCAAGTTAAAAAATTTTGCCCTTAATTTTTTTTTTTTTTTAAAGACAAAGGTTATGTGCAGAACAAGCAACCTTTGATAAATAATTCACTTATACAGCCCTTAATAAAGAATTCTTTTAATTTTTTAGTAAAATATTGAGGTAGGAACCACATTTTGCTTCCTAAAGAACCATTAAATAGACCCTTTAAAACACCCTACCATTTAGAATTTCTTACTAGCAACCACTTTTGGTTTCCTAAAGAATTTTTGAATGGATGGTTCCTTAAAGAACCATTAAAGAACCTTTAGAGAACCCCACCTCTCTTTATTAAAAACATTATGTAACATTATGTATAGAACAGAAAATCACTCAAAGAACTGTGAGTGCATAATAGGTGCTTTGTATTGAGTTCTCTGCAATAGAAAATCTGGTTCTTACAATAAATATTCAAAAATGCACTTAAGTGGCACTAAAAAGGTTCCTTTTATTTTTAGTGCCTTATAGGCGTCTTTGTTAGGAACCACTTTTTGTATCCTAGAACCATTTTTGGGAAAGAGATGTGTGAATTTCAAGAGCCTTGTAGAAGTCTAAAGAACCTCCCTATCATGTACAGCATGTTTGTTGACAGTTTGATCAACAAAGAACCAGCAAGTGTGAGTGTAAAGAACCGGTTAAAGGTTTCAAGGATCTTCACATAACCAGTTTGATGGTTCTTCCTTAAAATATTCTTCAGACCACATAGTGCACACTTCTTTAAAAACATGCACATGGTTCCATCAGCAAAGAACCTTCACTTGATGTAATGGTTCTTCACCAGGTGTTCCTCAAAAAAGGTTCTTCAAACATGTTAACACATGTACTTCTACGAATATCATTTTCTAAAGATTCAGATCTAGAAGTGGTTCTGGTATAGCACCATACAAAGAACCATTGGCACCTTTAGTTTTAGGAGCTAGTTCTATACCAGATGAAGGTATTTCTGATCACCCCTTTTCATGCACATGGTTGTATCAGCAAAGAACCTTTACTTGATGTAATGGTTCTTCACCAGGTGTTCCTCAAAAAAGGTTCTTCAAGCATGTTAACACATCTACTTCTACGAATATCATTTTCTAAAGATTCAGATCCAGAAGTGGTTCTGGTATAGCATCATGCAAAGAACCATTGGCACCTTTGGTTTTAGGAGCTAGTTCTATACCAGATGAAAATGTTTCTTATCACCCCTTTTCATGCACATGGTTATATCAGCAAAGAACCTTTACTTGATGTAATGGTTCTTCACCAGGTGTTCCTCTAAAAAGGTTCTTCAAACAAGTTAACACATGTTCTTATTATTTACAAATATCATTCTCTAAAGATTCAGATCCAGAAGTGGTTCCTGTATAGCATTATGCAAAGGAACATTGGCACCTTTAGTTGTAGGATCTAGTTCTATACCAGATGAAGGTGTTTCTGATCACCCCTTTTCTAGGGTTCTCTGGTTAAAGTGGTAATTATATATAGACTGGTACTCTATAGAACCCTTTGGGTACGAGTCAAGAAGCCACAGACAATTTAGAAACATTTATTGCAGCTGTATTTAAACATGAACCCACCACTTTTCCTTTGTAGCCTCACTACCTGATTGAGCCAAGCGCGTTACACGTTACATCATCATCAAATGAAGCAAATGACCACAAAATCCAGGTGAAGCAACAAACGGCTTCGGTTTGATTACTGTGCCTACGACATGCGAGAGACCGCAGACAGGTTTGAATTTGCATGGCTAAAGATGATCTAGTTTATGTTTCTCAGAGATGGAGATTTCATCATCTTTACAAATTCAACTCATCATTCTTGCAAGAATATTCCAACGTTTTAACAGCGTGATACAAACATTAGGCGGTCTGATGTGCAACATGCTATTCTAAGGAAATGTACTTGTTTGTATAAGCAGTGATGGGAACCAGATGTCTTAAGAGTTTAATGAGATTTAGTGAACAATGTCTGAGACATTGTTTTGTGATAGTTTTGAAAGAATGGCAACTTTACAAGAGAGGACAAAAACTGTCTCTATTCTCAATGTAAGTTAATGGAACCAGAATTCTTTCCAAGCTTTTTTAGAGCATTTATGTTGGTCCATTAACCCCAAAATGCTGTAGAAAAATAAAAATTGACAAAAATGAAGATTCATGTTTTTCTTTGAACAGCGGCGATATAAAACCTACCAGGTGGTTTGGGATGGCAAATAAAATGCCTATATTTACACTGCAGATATTGTGAGCCTTGGTTCCCATCACCACTACTGTAAAGAAATCTGAAATTCTATAGTGGTTTACATTAAACCACTATGAATGGCTTGGTTTACATCTCAGTCACTGAAATATGTAGAATTTTTGAAAAATGAGTGGAATTCCCCTTTAGGTTAAGCGAGCCTTGGGATTCTGTTGTGTCTGCTTAACCGATATCTCAGGCTAAATCGGTACACTCCACCAGACTCATTGAGATACTCGTACAACCAAACGAACCTGTTTCATGGATTCGTTTATCAGATTAGAGTATCAGGTCTGCGGTTCTTTGCCCCCCCCACATACATTCACTCCAGGAGAGCCAGTGATAGGGAATATGGAAAGGTTTGTTGGACGAATGGAAACTGGATCCTCTGCATTCCACGACTCTTCGTGACAGAACCTGGAGACCAGGGGGCAGGATTAAGACAGATGTGGGTACTGCAGGTGCAATACTGACCTGTACTGGGCAGCTTAGCTAAAAACATCTTCCATCTTCTGTGGTCTAAGGTCAGAGAAGGTCGGAGCACCTGTGTTGACATCAGGGCATATTGATTGCTCAAGTTTCACCTTTTGTTTTTGAGTTGAGACTGGACAGACCACTAATCTCTGCCTTGCTGCTCACCTCCTTTGTTTTTAACTAAAGCCTTTAAAAGCCCTAGAAGTCTTAGAAATGATGCTGATGGAACAAAAAGCTTGGATGTAAAATGTTTGTTATAGAAGTACAGTGCTGTAAAAAGCCAGGGACCACCCTTCTTTGATTTCATTTCCAGTCAAAAGTTGCCATTAAGTATAACATTTTTTGTTTTTGGAACAAACTACCACAACTGCAGCTTGACAGGAAGAGAAAAACTTAATAGAAATAACTTTAATAGAAATTAATGGAGAGATTATTTATTCCCAACACTTGTGCAAAGAGTGGTGGGTGAATTGTAATTATTCAGAAAAAGGAAAATGTTATATAAACGAGAGGTTTTGTACCAACAGCAGTTTTTTAGGATATATTTCAGGATATAATAAAACATATATTTTATATTATATACAATTATATGTTATATTAAATTATGGGGATCATATATGGGAGCTTGCATTCAAATGGGAGAAATAAAATAAAATAATTGAAAAAAAACAGGCATTCAACTATTCAAAACTATTAGATATAGAAAAAATGGGACTCCTAGCCACCGAGCAAGACCTGGTAGACCACCAAAACTGATCAACAGATAACCTTTAAACTTTCATCTTTAGAAGAAAGGAGAACATCAAGCTCTATTTGTACACATGTTAATCCTTCCACTGTGAGAGATCAACCCAGTGCTGTGGGTCTGAGAGGATGTGCAGCCACAAAAAAAGAAGCTGTTACTGAAAAAAGAAAACATTTGAAAACAAACAAAGAAGCTGCTGGTATTCTCAGAACCATGAACAGGCCAGACCACAACATCATTGAGTGAGTTTGTAATCATTGGATTGTGAGAAACAGAAAATGCAACCAACTTCTAAGACTGAACTTTGGAGGTGTGGAAAAATGTTGGTTTTCTGTTCTTTTCTCCTAAAGCCAAAAAGTAATTAACTTATAGTCTGTTTGACTGGAAATTAAAGGGTAGTCTCTGACGTTTTGGATAGTATTATTAGCTATAATAATTGCAAAATTAAAAAAGTAGTATATTTATACATGTATTTAAGTTTTAAGAAAAATAATTGTTGTGCACACAGTATTGTTTTGTAGAAAGAAAAAAAAACATTGATTACATTGTTTGCCACATCATAACAAATGGGACATACTGGCCATGCAGAATGTGAATCCAATGGTTTTAATTGCAGAGACATCTAACATTCAATCACATAGTATGTTCCACTGCTGCAACCACTGTGCACTGTAACTGTAGGAATAAAACTGAGTGCCTTTGAATTGATGAAGCTTCTGCCTAAAAGACACCTTGGCGGTAAAATAGAGTGAGAGGATGGGCCCTACCTGGTCAGATGGGGTAGGGCTAGTTGACAGAGAAGCCAGCGGATGGCCTCTAACCACTGTAATTATAAGCAAAATGGCGGCAGTCGTACTACAGCCTGAAGGCCTCTTACATCAAAGCGAGACGCACAGCTTACTCAGGTTTCATGTGCCTTTCACTTGCGCCAACATTCCAGTAAGATTTCCACACACTTCCTTTCGATTACGTAAACTCTACCAGATGAAACATCCACAGGCGTCCACTGTGCAACTCTAACCCTGATATCTCGCATACGTTGTGAGATCTCTCAGCGGATGATTCATTGCATGTAGTTGTTTCAAACTACCCTGTAACTGAAATGGAATTCCCACTATAACTGATTCAGCATTCCTTATGGGGGCAACATACCAACTTCTGGCTAAACTGGAGTGATGCCATGGGAGAACCACTTTTGTTTCCCCAATGAGATTTCAATGGAGAATTCCAACCGCTCAACTGGAAGGTTCTTTGGGGAACCAAAGGTGGTTTTTCTGTGACATCTGTGTAGACAACCCTATTTGGCACTTATATCTGATGGGCTATAATTGCTGATCATCTGTGCCTAAGCTGGGGGTGTGGCCTAATGACAATGGTAGGTGTAAACTTTGAATGCCCTCAGGCCCTACAGGATGTGTTCTGTCAACTCTACCTGGCTACCTGACCACCTGTTTCCATATTATGTCTTTTCTCACTACTACTGCTTTAGTTTGTGATAATTCTGAGAACAAGGCTCCTGTGGCCGTTAGTTGCCAGAGGCCACTTGGGGTCACACAACTGATGCTGGGTTGCATGCGCTGTGCAATCTATGAAGGCGTTAACTGCTGCCCCTGAAACCTGTCTTCAAACACATAACTGCACACCATATGCATCCAGTCGACCGAATGGTCATGCTTTTGTGCTGCATCTCTATTGGCAGGATGTGATAAAAAAAAAAACACTTCATGTGTAGACAGTACACTGAAAACTTACCTGAAATCAAACGCAATGCTATGAAACACTATTCCTGACAAGTGAGGTGTTTATTCATGCCTGATTTGCTAGCGCCACAGCGCCAGAGCACTAGTGCATGTGTGCTTGTGAAATAAACAGGGCAGCCTTTGCTTGGATGGCTCGACATTTGCATGGGGAATTGGTTGATGGACTGCGGTAGGTTTTGAGTATGTGGTTACCCATACTTTACCTGAGATTGCTCAGCTGGCCGAGCTCAGGTTTCAGAGGCAACTCGCTCCCACACGTTCTGGTGCACGTGTACTGCCAGGACGTACACGCGCTCTCCTGGGTGCATAAATACTGTTGCTCGGTCTCTAATGCAGTTTTACCGCAGTGGCACTACTTTAGTTCCACTTAGTACCACGTTTTTGTTGCTGTTTGTTAGGTTTGTGTAGTTGCATTGCACAGCCAAAATCGTATGTGATATAAGTCACTTAGAGTGATGTAAGTCTAAACCCATATAAATGAAATATATACAACAATATACTGTATTGTGTCCTACTTGTGAATTACTGATTTACTATATGGCCAAAGGTATTTGTACATCTGAGCATAACACATTATATGAGCTTGTAGGACATCCCATTCCTCAGTTATTGGTATTGCTACCCCCTAAGGCCTGGACATGTGAATATACACTTTTTTTTTGTTAAAAGGAACTTTCTACATGAGGGGTATAAACAGGGAGTTTACTGTAGGCTCTGTTCTTCTGGGAAGACTTTATATTACAGGTTGGAGTGCCATCACTCTATAGGATGCGTTACCATTGCTCCACAATCACGATTCCTCAGCTAGAAGTGCTCGTTTATTAAATACCAGGCTGAAAGACTCATATAAAGCCCAGAGCTTGCACTGGAGATCACCACTAACCACAGTCTACATGCTATTAGTGTCCACCCCTCACATGCAAAACACACTAACATCCCACATCTCAGAATAAGACAATACATATTCACGCATACTGTAAATTTTAAAGTAATTAGAAATGAAATGAAGTAGAATATGTGCTCTTATTTGTGTGAAAATATACTGATTTAAAGGGATGTAACTAAGTAAATAACTTAAAAATAGATAAAGTTTTTGTACCTGGGTAAATTAGAAGGGATCACAATAAAAATGCTGGTGAAGATGCTTTTGTTTATTTAGAAAAAAAACATACATTTGTGAAAAAATAAAATAAAATAAATACAAGAAGCAGTAATTACGACAATGAGTTTGTTCCCAAACCTCTGCTCACAGCAGCTAGGTATTATTTATGGTAGTCATGCATTACCTGGTTTGTTACAAGTTTATTACAAGTTCTCTCCTGTGTCTGCGTAGGTTTCCTCTGGGTGTTCCGGTTCCCTCCCACAGTCCTGAATGAAGACATGCAGCCAGGCAAGTTCAAGATGCTAAATCGCCCCTGGGTGGTGTGTGTGTGTGTGTGTGTGTCTGCCCTGTGATGGACAGGCAAACTGCACTGGGTGTCTCCTGCCTTCCGTTGAATGAGTGCTGGGTCTACTACTCCAAGGGCACCAACTGTGTAATTTCACAGGTAAACAAGTGATCTGTTACCAATGAATGAATCAGCTCAACCTTAAAATTCTAAGATAACTTATTACAAGAGATGGAAGGATCGATCGGCCATGTATCGGTATCAGACGATTTTTAATCAAAATATGTGATCAGCGATCGGCCAATATTTCTCCAATTCAGCCGATCTTGAAAGCCAATCGATGGCGTTAAACAAATGAACCTAATTTCTGTATTTCCAGCTAGTGTTTCATCCAGGAAGAGGAGCCCTCCGGCCAGCTCCCTGCAATTCTTATATGGACCACTAGGTGTAAATACATACCGTTTCATTTTCGTCAAACTGACTAAAGCAGCGGCCTCGCGAGAACAGTTTATGGTATTCACCCGCATGTGCGGATAGAAAACATCGTCCGTCTGGCAGTTTGTTACCGTATGTGACTCAGACTCATCCAGGGCAGTTTGTAACATCTGTAAAATTAGTAAAATCAACGTGTCCCGTTGGGGAACCAAGACAAAGACATGGCAGCTGAATACAGTATCAGCAAACAGCAGAGCTAGCACGCGCAGCTAGCACAAAACAAATAACCCAGAAGACCAGACCATGCAGACCAGATCTGACCGGTACAAACAGTACAGCAACAGCCAGAGAGCTAAAGGAACCACAACCAGAGTGACTGAGTTTATAGTTCTAGATAAGCAGCTCTTCTTGGCTGTAGAAGATGTTCTGTGGCATTCGTCCGCTTAATATTCCACCTTGATCCACGCTCTGCCGTTCCTAGTAGGAAATAGTTTCAGATGTCACTTTTCCGGAGCTTATAGTCCCGCATATAGCCCAGCCCTCGATCGGTATCGGCTATCGGTCGATCGCGCTGAAAGGTGATCGACGATTGGAATCGGCCTCAAAAATGGTCCATCTCTGTTTATTACACTTCTTTTCCTGAGTTGACTAAACCTGAGGACACTAGAGTTTACCCCACTCTAACTAGTTTTTATGTTTTTATTCGCTAGTTGGAGTCCTTCTATCACACCATAACATCAGATGTTTTCTTCCGTTGAGTGCCCACTTACGGATGGCTGTGGCATCTCCTGTTGGGGTAAAGGATGGCAGCATCCAGAAACACCCTCAAAAGTTACTCAGGTTTGATGTCCATCAATGTTTAATACAATGTAGAAAGCAGGTAAGCTGCGTAAGAAGGTTGAGTAGGGTAAACTCTAACGTCGCCGAGTTGAGTTTACAATTTAACATTTCAGATAATGCAACCATTGCAATTAGAGAAGGATATACCATGGAAATCAGCAAAATCGCCAGTAGAACGTCAAGGCCAGTTACATGGCGATTACTGGTGTTTATGTTTACAGCAGTTCACAGTAACTTTTCTGCTCAGCGAATCAAACCTTTTACAACTTCGCTTGCAGCTCCTTCATACAGTTAGCACCAAAATAGCATACGCTCACAATAGACCTGTAAATGAATATCCAAAGCATTGAAAGTAAGTGATGCATTCTGGGACAAGAGAACTTGAGCTCACTATGGATTTGAGAGCCAAATGTTGACTGAGGGAGGGTGTCCTTCAGCTCTGAATAGGCCCTGATTGTTCTCCCCTACTACAGCGCAGCGGTTAAAATGTGTACTTTTCAATAAGGCAAGAATCAGCATTGATCTGAGCAAACCGTGCATTGCTGGCACATAATTCAGCGGAGCTAACCAACCAAGCACACGCCCAAACTCTCATTGTGCAACGACAGGACAAGCAGCGTGACAAAAAAGGGTGAAAAATTGCTCTTTTTCCACATGCACTGCCACTTCTGAAAGCTCATACGCAGAAATGCAATTAAGTGTTCAATAAATCACTAAAGCATTAGCATACCGCTTACAGAGCGAGATACAGACCAGTAAAAAAGAGAAATGCTGCACGTATAACACAGTCGTTCTGGCTAACAAACACAAGCAGACATGTACACATTTGTTACCTTGTCAGGACATGGAGTCATACATATGTTCCTTAAGTATTATATAAGTGGAAGTGCCTGTACAGCACTGTAGAAAAGTCAAGAGACCACCCACCATTTATTTCATTTCCAGTCAAAACAGCTATTAAGCACAAGTTATTCATCTGCTCAAGATAGTCTACTTGCATAATGAAGGAGAAAGTCAAAGCGAAAATTCAGAGACTACGGAAAACAATGCAAGACCTTGGGGCAGGCCCAGAGCTTCATCTGGCTCCTGGGCACATACGTTTGTTGGGCCCCTACCTGGCTATACCTTTTTTGGTGAGTGGTATGGACTTGTGTGAGATGATGGTAAATTGGTTGCTGAAGCTTAACTCAGGCCAAGGTCAGGGTCTTTGTGTATCGTTTACTTTTGAAGAGTAATGAGGTAATAAATTAAAATCATGATTTTAGGCATATGATTCATATTTTATTTCAATATTATTTGCTTGTTGATAATGGATCATATGAAGAAGTCTTTAATTATTCTGTGATAGATGATTGAAAATGATTATTTGAATATGGTTTATGTGGCATAAATGTTCATAGATGTCATAGAACATCCAATAATTGCTGCTAATTTATGGTTAATTAGAATGACATTTATTTATTTACAATAATATGCATATTGAATCTATTGGATTGAGATTATACTTGAATGATTGAAGTGTATTTGTTTGCACAAGGGTCTTTTAGGGGTCATCAGGGCTAAACTCTTAAAAGCCCCAGATGCTTACAGCTCCTTGACCTCTTGTCTTGACTTTTGGTGTCAGAAGTGGGATCCTTTACTTGCAGGTGAATAAAGTAAAACTGATTGGGCTGAATTTTTGATGGTCTGTGCTCATCTATGAGTTTGTGGCCTAAAAGGGAAGTTGTTCTCAGGCCCTGGAGGGGGGGAGGAACTTGGGCTGGTGCAACCCCGTATGCAGTTTTTTAGTTACAGTGTGAAGTTTGGGTTGCACTGGATTAAGTATTAAGTGTTTAAGTACTGTAGGGTGTGTCCAGTGCATATGTGCTGCTGTCCTATGCAGGCAAAAGTGGGCAAGGTGTGGAAATGTATTTCGCAGGTAGGAGTTTAAAGCCAGTAAGGAGTTTTTAGATACGGATGATAACTTTTTTCAAATTATATATAGCGTGAGAAATAGGCATTCTCAAGTCTCACTGTTACACATTCCCCCAGGCACATTTTTAAATATCTAGTGCAAATTCAATGTAGACTGAAACAAACTATACAACTACTAAAACAACTGAAAGCTTGAGCAAGGTGGATAGCTTGGCGGATACTGGAAAAGCTGCTGTGCAGTAATCGGAAGATTAAATAAAGCACGCGTTTAGGATGGACGTGAAGCGCTTCAGGATTACAATGGGCTGTAACACAATGACAAGTCTAAAACAAGTTCTGTTTTTTTTTTTTTTTTTTAATTGCTGCTAGCAAATTTAACACCGTAAATCAAAACAGTTGTTTATACCGTCTCATAAGTGATGACGGAGGCCACCTAGTGGCTCAGACCCTTGGACATGCACCTACAAAACCAATAAGATGGTCCACAGGAGTTTCTCTCCACGCTTCCAAGAAAGAAGACAACTCAATGCTATGGGTCTGGAAGAATGTGTAGCTGTTAAGAAGCCCTTACTGGAAAAAAAAACAATTGTATATAATTCTGCATATATAAAAATGTCTGAATATATTTGTTTGTTTTTATGCAGCTCCTCGCATCCGCTTAGCATTGTTGTTACTTCTATATATTCATTCCTTTACCTTATCCAATTCACACTCAGTGACTCTCAAACGTTTATTGACATTGTGGTGACAGGAAGAGGCTGAGTAAGAGCTTTTATTGCCAAGTTTTCTGGTGCCTCATTAGCATCGTGGGTGGACCTGAAAGATTGCCACAAAGATCTTAACTTTGGCTCGGTAGACTTGAAATGTTATATATTAAACGGGTGCAATTAAAAGTGAGGACTACCGTCTCTGATTGAGGGCTGAACATGCAGACTAACTCCAGCCTCTTGAGCAATATTTGCCTGAAGCTAATGCTCAATAGTTTCAGTGATTTTCTTGAACTTGCTGGACTGCCAGCAGAAGAGCATTCTGTTTAGACAAATTCTATACATTGCTCTTTTTCCTGAAAGGGCCCACCTGGTTAAACAAAGCCAAGAAAGCATGAAAGAAGGGAATACACACACGGATCATTTCAGACCGCACAATTACAATGCAAACAACAAAGAAAAAGGGTTCAGGGTTCTAAGGCTTCGGCTTAAAATATAGCCCACATAAGACTCTTTCATTTCGGTTGTTCTTCAGTGAATAATCACTGATCCTCAGTGATTTATACCACTGCTACTCTAAGTGGAGACCTGTATTGCTATACCACGTCACAAAAGTCATATGCCTTGTGCTGTTAATGGAACAAGCTTTGACTGCAATGCAGCTCGCATAGACCGCAAAGTTTACAGATGAAGTAAGAATCTGGTTCTGTTGAAGCTGAGGGGCTGACAACATATTTTCTAGACTGATCAGACAGTTCACAGGATAAAGACAGGTTTTAACAGGCCAAACAACTCCTCTATTAATATCATAGACTTTGAAATAAAGTGCTTACTACTTTACATGCTTCAATATAACTCCAATATAAAAAATGAAAGAATGTCTCAAGAATATTTTCTGAAGCTTCAAATGTCTGTGTTATAGGTAGACAAGCTCTAATTAGTGCAAACCCAGGTGAATCTTTTAAACCCAAATGCCCTTTGTCCTCCATGCCAGGTGGACAATGGTATGTTTTTTTCCAACCACTGGGCTGGTGGTCCTTGACTCAAAACCAGTTGTCAGCTGAAAGCACTTTGTCCTAAAAATCAGTGAAAAATAACATAAAAATGGAATGTTCCAAACTGTAAACAATGTTAATTGTAAATGCAAGTCTTGCAAGAACAGTTCGCCAAGCAAGCACTGTCAGATTTTTGCTCCATGCCTCGTCAGTATATATATTCCCTTTGATGTTCACCTTAATTTAACACTATTCTGCTTGATTTCTGGTATAAATCAAGCTGACGTTAGCCCAGTCTGTTGATATATTTCATGTTTACTGACATTTCTTTGCAATGAATGTTCTTTAAGCTTTCTAAAAATAAATAGGTGGGCCTTGGAAGTTCTGACATAGTGCACTAGGGAGCCATTTGAGATTCAACCTTAAGCAAGGGGAAAAAAGTTGGTGCTAAGGTTAGCTTGGTGCTAAGTCAAACTGGGAGTTGCATGTAGTGGTGAATGATAATTTGTGAGAAAAAAACTGCCTATAATGCCTTTAATGCATCAACTAGATATTAACACTAGTTATATAAATGAAATCAAGTGAAGCGTTCATTTATCACACTTGCCATGGGTTTGCTACCTCGATACAAAAAAGGCTGGGCTAGTAGCGTTAGCTGAGGTAGCTTACCATTAACTTTTCTCTGTGTATGTAAAAGACTTCCAGTCTTTCTCTGTGTACATTTCTAACTACATGTAATCCACTGTGGCTTTCCGAAATTTCAATAAGGCTTTAATGTAATGCAGTCAAAATCCTGTGCGGTGTGCTGTGACGCGCTGTAGAATTGGGAAACTGTGCTTGCTGAGTGCCTGTGTGCATGTTGACTGTGTCGGTGCTGTTGTGTGGACCATCATTCATTTTTTCTGTTTTTGCTGTGTGTGGTGGCCTGTAAGGAACTACATTTCATAAAGAGGTTTATGGTACCCCATTAAATAAGACCTCTATTTTTGGTGTGTATTTTTTAGCCCCTGTCCCATCACAAACTTTACCAAAGACAAAAAGTTTGGGCTGCCCTGTTTTACACCATTGCTTCATATCCCATGGAGAATGATCTGCTATAAGACTTGGCCCTGTTGATTCAGCCAGTTAAAATCATTTCCCAAATTTACATGTTGGCTGCGTTAATAACATCCACCTATCCATCATTTTCTGCTTTATCCTGCTAGTAGGGGTCACGCGGGCTGGAGCCAATCCCAGCGTCATTGGGTGAAGGTGGGGTACACCATGGACAGCTTGCCAGTCCATCGCATGGCCATCACACACTCACACCTACAGGCAATTTAGAGTAACCGATCAACCTAACATGCATGTGTTTGGACTGTGGGAGGAAACCCACTCAAGCATGGGGGGAACATGCACACTTCACACAGAACAGCCCGGACCAAGAATCCAACCCAGATCGTCTTGCTGTGAGGCAACAGTGCTAACCACTACACCACCATGCCGCCCTCATTATAAACAAACGCTGCTTGTTTCCATAGGATGGATAGACTGTATATTCTAACAGTAGTGACCAGTGTTTGACCAGTCATTGTTTAAAAAGAGACAAAAGTGAGTGTGTTAAAGTTTTCACTGAGGACGAGATGAGTCAGTCTATGAATCAGCACAATACAGGAAATGAAAGGGTTAAAACAGAGACACCTGGCATATTTGCTTATTGCATGAATGCAACACTGTGTGTGTGTGTGTGTGTGTGTGTGTGTGTGAATAAGTAAAAGGACTCAGATATCCAGCAGGATGTTGTCTGTACCTTTAAGCGGGGGAGTTAGACAGCCTCATGTACAGGATTTTAGCGGGAAGTGACCATATTTGGGCGCAAGGAAGTGCTGGAATTCCTTCAGAGTTGAGATAGAGGAGTGACGTCATAATACAATGAGGGTCAGAGAGCATTAAGTGTAGCGATTACTGCGCTCCGTCAATACAACACGCACCATTATCTCACTCGTTGTCGGCACACCCACGTACAGCACGTCAGTCTAGCGGCGATTGCTTATTTTATGGGCAAAAGTGTGAACAAATAATGGCACTTCCTTCAAAAGTGGACTGAAACACCTATAAAGTGCTTGTGGGAAAGATGCCGTAACAGCAGGTAAAGCAATGCAAATGTTGGTGTACTCTATTACTACATTATAACATTATTAATAATGGAGTTATTAATATTTGATCATTATTAATAAAATGTTTACTAGTAACATAAGTAAAGTATCAGTAGTGCCAACAGTGTGAGCAGAGAACCTTTGACCTGTTGCAAGTCACCTGGTGGGCGATAGCTCGAACATGTCGTTTATTACAGCCATCATGTTTGCAGAAGTTTCTAGAATAGTCTCCAAACAGTGCTGTTAATGTGGTGACCACCTGTCAGATAGACCAGGAACATTTTATGGCATGTCTACAACAGAATCCACTGTATTAACCCTCTTAAATCTACATTATGCTTATTGCTATTTTTCTATAGGCTCCTATTTAAATGCAATTATGCTTATAATTAATGAAGGTAAGACTATATTTGAAGGCAGCAATATACACACAATAATATTTACAAGTAGTTTATGCCATGTAATTATAACATAACATGTTGTATGAAATAAAAGACTTAAAGGACCTTAAACTAACTGATTTATAATTGTTGATTGAACTGAATAAAACTTTGTTTTTGTGCTTTAGCAAAAACACTCTCTACATTTTCGTCATGCAGGCAGCACTATGTCGTTATTGGCAACACTACCTACATAAGGACCTCATAAAACATGCTTAAGCATTTAGTAGCATTTTACTTATAGATCATGTCAGTAAGTACAGAACTGCCCAATGTTTTATGAAGCAAATGCTGTATTGATATAAAAGACCTTAAACTAAAAGGCATCTTTCCAAAACAATGAAATTCATAAAGTAGAGGCCTAATTAACAACATCATATATCAACTTTATGGAAAAAAGACTGTGAGGCTTATTGCTAATTAAAACATTTTCCATGCAAAATGTCTGTACTTGAGAAAAAGAGAACTAATAATAATGAGATATTGTTTTGAGATTTGGAAAGAAGTTCCCAGTGGAGAATCACACATTTTGAATTTAAATGAATCTGTATCTGCATCTGAAATGACTTTGTAAGAGAACAATATCAAATCTGAAGCTGAAATTTAGGTTTGATGATGAGCAAATCTGAAAATTCCGTATCTAGAAAGCAGTCAGTCTTTCAGTTAATTCATATTGTTAATTCATAACTGATTGATTCTAATATATTTTTTTAAATAATACCTGTGTGTCTTGCAGACATTGTTTTGTAATGGAAGTGATGTTGAGCATCTGGTAACGAGAATGTAAAATATAGAGTAAATGTATTTTATTGCTGTGTAGACCAATATTGTTCATTTTTTTTATTACTACCTTATTAGAACGGAGCAGCTACCGTTAACATTGTGTGAAAATTTCATGATGAATGGACCAATAGAAATGCTCCAAAATAGCTAAGAAAAAATCTGGTTCTATTGACTTACATTAAAAGTAAAGTAAGTTTTTATCCTCTCCTGTAAAGTTGCCATTTTGGAGATTTTCTTTGGACAGCGACGATATGTTTGTTTCTACTGATGTGACTGTCAACCCCAGCAAGTCCGCAAGTCTTCTGAGTCGGTGGTCCCTTTTTGCAACGTCATTCTCTTTGAATGGAGAGACAGAAATACTCGAAACTGAAGATCATATGACTGTTTTACATAGACATTTGAAACCACTGATAAAATCAGACAAAACTCCCAGAAATGGTTTGTGGTTCAATAACACACTGTAGCGTGTTTTGTTGGCATGTTCTGGCTATCCTGATACACAGAACAAGAACTTTCCTTGCACCACTATATCATCGGCCATTGCTTGCTCACAGCATGACTAGCTAATGCTTTTTTTCTTAGGGTGAGACTTTCACTGTAAACAGATGCTGTGTTAAGCGTTACAAGTTCATATTTCAACCAGTGACCGGTCATTTATAACCCCTGTGAACCTGTCCCTACAGCAACAGACGGGCTACACTCAGTAACTGCAAGTATACATGTATAATAGGTGTTTCTGATAAATTGGCCAGTATCTGTAGGCACAAGTGGTGGTTGGCGGGGATATTTAGAAAAATATAAAGAGAGAATATATGGCCTACTTACACTTTCATTACTACTTTATGAACACAAATGTGAAAAGTATCTGTACATGTGAGTCTCACTTGTTTTAAAGAGCTACAAGAGAAATGAATGGAATGAATTTTGTTGTTCCTGGTGATGAGTGTGACTTTTAAGGATTGATCTGCATTGATATGCAAAAGTGACAATGTGTATTAGCTAATAAGAAAGAATCCCACTGACATGGAAATAGTTTTGCATTCATAGCAAATTACTTACACACAGCAGTTTGGGAAGACTCTACAAGGCTTAAAGAGATTTAGAAGATTACGAGAGGCTAGGCATTGTGTTCACTCAATGAGATATTCAAAAGAGAATGTCTATTGTCCTCACTCATTAGACAGTATCCGCAGTAAATCAGATTACTGGAGTTCTAATGCATAACAATTTCTAGGAATGGTTTCCAGGGATATGGGAGGTAGGGGTATTTACTGTGCTGCAAGGGGCTAGACTTGTGGGCTTTATGCCGGGTGGAGCACTTAATTTCATGTTTTATTTGTACTATTTGTATTATTTTTAATTTATGCATCATTCACATTCATTGCTGTCACTGTGGTTGGCGCAATCACTGTTAAAAATAACTTAGTAGTTGCCTTGTACAGAACTACACTGTTGGGGTACAGCAATCACATTATCCATATAACTAGTCATGGTTTTAACAACACATCTAATTGACCTCCAAATTATCCAGTTAAATTGAAAAACATATTTGGCATGACATTTAAATACATCACTGTGTTTAGCCCAGGCCTAAATACCACAGATTTACCCAAATCTCTGCATAGTTCTATAGCAGAGACATAAACATAGAGTAAACAAAAAAGTGGAGGAATTGGATCATAGTAGAGAAAATGCACTTACTCAAGATCATGATCATGATATCTACAACACAAATACACTCTTTTATTTACTATCTAGTAGATAGTGGTAAACAGGAAAAAAACATTGCTTCGGGGACGATTATATGCCTTACAACACTCATATGCATATACACCTCCAACATGACTGTGTTAAAAAACGAATAAACCAAGACATTTACGGACAAAATCTTTTTAAATGTAGTATAAAACAGTCAGGCAGTGTACCTACAACCATTTTATGAACTCACAAATCAGAATTAAAGCCTTCTGGCATCTGGTTTCCATTTGATTTTGTGATTTGGGAGGCTGTTAGGATGTGCCACCATTAGCTGGATACTAACATAGCGTTGAAATCCCAATTAGCACAAATTTGCCACCTCAGCCTTGTAAAATACCCAAACACTCCATCTGTTTCTTGAACTTTTCTAGAATTTTTTTTAGTGAATAACTAGCTTTGCAGACACAGACACGTTTTTACAGTAGCCAACAAAATTCCAGGCATCATTAGCGTCATGTTATGTGACCTAATCAAAGGACAGCCCGGCGGTGCCCCACGACACCCTGGTTAACTGTCAAGCATGTCAGATTTTTTTGTGTTTCCTGCCTAGTTTGACATATCTCATGACGTTTTCCTTGAAGTTGACTAACAGAACGACAGAATGTTCTAGGATAACATATGTAGAATAAGAGAATGAGGGATACTGCTGTTGTAACTCTTAGGTAGAACAACAAGCCACAGATCATGTATATCACAATAACATCTGAGTTCAACAGCATTACAAAACAAAGAACTGAGAGAAACACTTAACCAAAATGCTAATGGCTAATCGCTAGTCACAGTCATTACCACGTAATATCTCACTACAACCTCAATTTAAACCACTGATTTTGACATGTTAACACACTAGTTACTTTAAGTTGTCTTTAAAGGATAGGTAGACTATACTGTCCTCTTCATGACACCCCATGATTGGGTCCATAATTGCTCTTTCTTTTCTGTTTTTTGGGGGAACAAAACCTCTAGCATTGGTGTTAACAGCCTCCTGACCAGAACATGGCACAAATTTATGCCGCTATAACTTCCTAATCTGACAGTGACCCTTGTGAAAGACAAAAAATTGTGTAGTCTGATCCCTGCATAAGGTAGATGAATGTCATTGTAGCTACAGAACCTCATCTTCTAAGGAAACAGGTCACCAGCAGTGAACCTTTTACGAACAAGTGTTCCTACTTTCTTTGTATAGAAATGCTTTAACTGGATAAAAAGTAGCAGTTAAGTCTTTAAAGACTTCAAAGAAAATGCCTGGAATTCAGAATTTTGTATTACACATAGTTGTTTAAGATCAGTCAGATTTGGTCAGCAAATAACCATGATTTATCGATTCTATCTGGATCTCGAGTTAAAAAAAGATCCACCATGTGACCTTTAGTTTGACTATGCTGTGCTCCAAAGCAGACCATTGTTAAGTTCTCCAATACGTTCGTTGTCCACTCCTTGGGTCTCCGTTAGCACCTTTAGGCCTCAGAGTGTTGGATTACCGTAAGTTGGGTTTGTAAGAAGGGGCATGGATCGACTCTCCATTGTTCCCCAATTAACCAACAACAATCAAGCTGGGATATTCCCACACTCAGTGCTGGGAAGAAGCCTTTTGTTATCTCCCTCACATGCATCCCTGCTGCCTACTACTCAAGCTGAGCAAAATCCCAGCGTTCCTGGTCCAGACAAGCCCTGATTGCGCCAGTGGACAAGAACAATGAGACCACGGTGATCATTTTCATCCACTGAACAGACAGTATTGATATTTAGAAGTGTTGTGTCTGGTTACCTTATGAGCGATGTCATCATATCCTGTCATGCTGCAACAGGCCTACATTTCAGTGTACCGTCATTCATCAAAACAACAGGATCAATTGTAACGGACAGTAGATCTTAAGCTAAATACACATGTGCTAGCCAACCGTAGGCTGATTGCAAAAGGACTCACGTTGAAACATCTGACAAAACCAACCCAGGTTTGACACAGTATGAGATCTTGGTTGATTCTTAAAGCAATGACTGATTTTTCAGTTTTCATTTGTACTACAGTGTTTTGTCACCTTGTTCAACACAGTTTTGTTTTAGGCTCCCTGGTGCCTGTTATTAATACACTCCCTCACTGGTTTTAATGACTTTTCTCTTGTTGATATTAATTAACAAATGTATGTAAATCATTTAAACTGTGTCTGTTGAGTTGTTTCGAATACAAGTTGTCAGATTTACATTAAATTTGTTTGATCAAGGCTGCTCACATCTTTCTCTAATACTCCTGGAATCACCTCACTGCATATGTACTTGTTTTAATCACCCTCCTTGTCTTACCTTTTCCATCTGAATATCTCCACTTCTTTATATTTCCTATCCTTCTTTATATCCTCACTCCTTTATACTCTTCAGTTTACTGCTTAGCCTCTTTCTTGTTGGCTATACAAGTGAGGGACCTTGTATCCTACTGCTGGCTGCTGCTTCCATGCTGGACACAAAATATGTTTAAATAAAACCCAACTTGTGTTGCCACTTCAACTCTAATTAATTAAACTTAATTAAGTTAGGTGTAATTAAAACACTCAAATCACTTTATTGTGAATTACTTGAATTTAATGAGTACATATTACTTAGTTCAGTATCTTGGAATCTCTTTCACACAGTTCTGAAGAAGCACTTACCACAACATTTTGAAATAAATTATATTTTTATAGTGTATCTAATAGTTAAGAATGCTGATATGAGCTGAATGTTCATATGAGCTGTGAGCTGAACCTTCAGTTTTATTACTTCAGATAGTCACAAGTAATTATGCCATTCCATTTTCCCCTAGAGAGCTATGTAAGCTATGTATCCACTGATTTCAGTGCAAATTGCCAGCAATACAATAAAGAACCAGGTGAATTCTGAAATGTGCTTCCATCAAAGTGCCTTTTATAGATAAAAATAATGTAAAAAAATAAGATAAAAAAAAATATGTTGTCATTTCCTGCAATGTTTTTATTTTTTTTGGTTTGTTGACACCGGAACCGCTGTGCGAGAGACCATGTTTCTGTCGTATACACTCCTAAATAGAGGTTCTTTAAGAGTTTGTTAGTGCAGTCAATGACTATTTATAGAACTGAGACATTTAACACAAAGAATGATTTTATTACTTTAATGGATCTCTGGGTCATTTTGTGTGTATCATCACACAAAATAAAACAGTTACGTCAATTAGTGTCCTCTCTATTGCATCTGTTTTTATCATTCCTCTTATTACCCACAGCCCAAAGACATGCATGATAGGTGGATTGCCTGTATGTGTGAGTGCCTGAGTGTGTATTGTCCATGCAATGAACTGGTGACCTGGTGATCTTGCCTTTGCCCGATGACGCTGGGATTGGATCCAGCCCCCTGTGAGGGGGATAAAGTGGAAGATAATAGATGAATGGATGGATTCTTCTTATTATTACATCATGATAGCAAACGTTTTGTTTGTAAGCTGTTCTTTAGAAAATCTTTTAATAATGACTTTGAATATCATCTGATCATCTATCATCGTATTGGGTTTTTTTTGGCGCAAAAACATTTCCAGTGTAGTTTTTTTGTAACATTTTTTGCTACAACTAAAGAGAAAAGGTCAACATTCATAAAAAATTATTAATTTCCATTTTCTTCATCTGTATCCTCAAACACTGGCCCACTGTCAGAGGCCTTGAGGTGCTGAGTTGTTGGAGCAATGCACTGGAGATTATCAAATTGAAAATTATCAGATATGTACAAATGACTAAAAGAATGAATTGGGTTGACCAGTAGCCTGATGACATGAGAGATGAAGCCAGAACCAGAAGATTCAAATCCCATAGCTGAATAGATATACTTTATGACCCCACAGTTGCAGGAGACACTGCTCTGCTGATGCTGTGCTGCTCCCAGATTGGCCTTAATCAGGCAGCTAAATTATAAATTTGACATGTAGAACCAATAAAGTACATAACACTATGAAGAAGTGATATATATATATATACGGCTTTGTTTATATATATATATATATATATATATATATATATATATATATATATATATATATATATATATATATATATATATCCAAATATGTTCAAAGATACAGAAAAAAGACCCCTAAGAAACAATTTTCTACCAGGGTTGACAAGTTCCGTGATGTAAATGAGTGATGTGAGTTTATTGGCTCTTCTTTCTGAGAGCGTATGGGTTGGATATTGAAATTCTGCAAGTGCCACAGGTACACTGTTTGAGAGATTCCTTAATGGAATCACTTTTGAGTTGTACCTACTTTTTAAAGCCATAAACAAAAGCAAAATAAGATAAAGATATAAATCAAGTTTTGTGCCCCCCTCATAGACAACTGTACATGTTACAAAACTATTTATACCAAGTTCTGAGAGCGCCCCCAGAACATCTGTACCACAGTATCCTCAAGAATAAAGCTTGTACTTTGAACTGAATCACAACAATGGTTTGTAAAAGAGGTGTTAGTGTTACTTATTTTCAAAGCAAACAAACTCAAAAAACAACAACACTAATACTCACAGTGCTTATAAATGTAAGACATTGTTTAATTTTGCTTGTCAGTTTTTTCAAGCTGACACATTACTGCCGAAACCAAAGACTCCTGTGTGATCCGTTTCTTAGGATGAAACCATAAAGGGATCTCCTCAACAGGGAAACCCAGCCATACACCTAAAGCCTGGTGGAGTTACCAACCAGGAAAGAGCAACGATTAACTGAAAAAGTCCGCCCACAAAAGCCAGCGAAGACAATGCACAATGCAGACACAGAGATGATTACGGTGGAGATGGGTTGACACAATTGGCAGTCTCTTTGTACAGAGCAATAGACTGGTTTTGTTATGAAGTTATATTCAGCCCTTTGTGCACAAGGATGTGGCTACATTTCTTTCTGCTACATGAAAACACCCATAGAGCTCTTTTGCTTTTGCTCCACCACAACTTGCATGTAGCATGACTTGCTTTTTGAAAACAAATCCAAGAGAACCAAAATGTATGGTCAAGAAGAGGATTAAGCAATTAGTTTAAGAGAATATTTGTCGTTTATTCTCTTCCTGTGAACTAGCACCTCATTTCAAGGTTGCCCACAGCATTCCTTTGGCTTTGCTAATATAAATCCTGGTTTAGTGTTATAATAAAGCTCGAGGCAGTTGTAGGTGAAATATGTGGAATATGTAGCCTAGTTACATATTTTAGCTGTGGGAAAGCGCTGCAGTAGCTTTGTGCTCTGACGGTTCAAACAAAGCAAATATGTTCCAAATACGTTCAAAGATACAAAAAAAAGACCCCTAAGAAACAATTTTCTACCAAGGTTGACGAGTTCCGTCATATGAATGAGTGATGTGAGTTTATTGGCTCTTCTTTCTGAGAACATATGGGTTGGATATTGAAATTCTGCAAGTGCCACAGGTACACTGTTTGAGAGATTTCCTAAAAGAACCATTTTTGAGTTTGACCAACATTTAAAAGCTTAAAACAAAAGCAAAATCGAGATAAATCAAGCTTTGTGCCCCCCTCATAGACAACTGTTCATGTGCATTTGTTTGCAAGCTGAAGGAATCCGACTCCCCTTTATGTGCATGTGCGTCATGTAGGCATATGAATTACACTTGTGACTTTGGTTTTATGTGTAAAGAAAGTCTTCTGTGTGATTTATAGCACAGGGATGGGACTCAGACTGTGCCAGGGAGTTTAATTTGGCATAGCACCAGCAAAGACAGCATCTGAAGAGCAAGAACCACGTTGACCTACAAGGTAGAGTAATAATACAGGGTTTTAATACAGGAGCTCACAAACTTTCATATTTTTTAAATATACATTTTTATTTATTTCTTTGCATCCTAGCCTGAACAGAGGCTTCTGGCATCCAGAAAAAAACTTTAATGTCTTTCATCCTTTTATTTCTTTAGATTCTCGACAACAAGTACACTCCTGTCTGAGATCTTGCTCTTACTCAGTCTCTCTCTCTGTTTCTATTCCTCGCTTCCTCTCTGATGTGATGTCCATGCTTGGAATACCGAGCTAGCTTCTTCTTATATGGTGTTTGACATGACTTCTCTCTAGAGGTCTCCTGCCTGCTCCTCCAAAATTACGCAGTTCTATAGCAGATCATCAGGGCAATGACAGAGATCACATTCTCCATATTACAAGTCAGTGTACCATCAAAATAATGTTGACGCTGTTCTATTGAACACTATTCTATTCTACCCATCTGACAGAAATATATAATTGCGCTGGAGGAATATTTTATTAGGGCAGTTGAACCTCAGACCCCTACAAGCAGATAGCTCTGACTTTTGTGAGTGCATTAAAAGAGCATTCAAAGAGAACTTAGTCAAAACCTGGTGAAGGATGTGTCTTCTGAGGATGTGACTGTTAATATCGGTTATTGTCATCACATCCTCAGTGGTGTAATGTAGAATTTGGGTTTGAATGGTGAACAATAAGCCAAACCGTCTTTCGTGTGACGTTAACAAGACGCATGACATGATCCAAAAAATTATCCCCAATTCCGTCCCTGTACCTTTTTTTAATGATTAATAAAAATGACAGTATTTTAGTGTGTTCTTTTACTCTATATTTAGTAAAGATACTTCTTTTAGGTTCTCTAAGGTTCTATAACAGTTGCAGGGTTCGTCCTAGATGTGTTACATTATGTAGAGGATCTTCTGACTCACACACCTCATTAAGAAAAGTATATTTCTGAGGAACCATCTACTAAAGTTCCTGAGTAAATCAGAAGTGGTTCTTCTATGGTATTTAGCAAAATAAACCTGTTTGGCAGCTCCAATTTTTAAGGGGAACAGAACTGTATCAACTACTAGAGGTGGGTGGAGTAGCCTAAATCAGTACTCCAGTAAAAGTATTCACACTTGGTTAAATGTATAGAACTGCAGTGTATCACCTTAAAGACTAACAATCAGCAGTATAAGAACTGGAGAGACGAGAAGTTGTTAAAGTCTAAAACAAAAAGCTAAAGCTCCAGCATCAGAGGTGTGACTAATCCTAAAGCAATACCTAATATTATGACATTATTGAAAACAAAGCACTGAGTAACTATATAAGAATGGTCATAATGCAACTGAGTGAGTCTTTTACTCACTAATATCCTAGAATAGAAGTGAACGTATTGATATAAAACTATATAGGCGAGTACAATCCATTAATATTTTACTAAAATACTTGAGTACATGTAAGTAGTTACCATCCACCTCTGAATACTGTGCATATATTCTGTTTCAGTGATCATGTTTTAGATTATTTTAGATCATTACACATTGTTTTGTGTGTAAAGTTCTTCTGTATTTATGTATTTTTCATGATAAACGTTTATAAGAGCTTTTAATACTGTTTGCAGCTCCATATCACTTTTATTTAGTAAGCTGTTAAATTCTTTTGTGTATATTCAAAACTGTTAGAAATTAATTTACAACATTTTTAAGGTAAACATATCACTAACGGCATAACATTTTTAGTTTTAGACATAATTTAAAAGAGGCACGTTAATTTTAAAAGCTGTATGTTGCCATCTACATTGTGTATCGCTGCAAACATAGTTTTAGTACCCACAACATTGTCACAACATTAAAATGTAATTCCTCAGAAATTTGTGACAGTGTTATCTGACAATGTTGCAACTACTTTGTCACAACCTCCTAGAATCCTCTATGTGTTCCATGAACTCCATGGAATTTCGTATAGTTGCCAACAGGCAGAGGTGTCAAGTAATGAAATACAAATACTTTGTTACCACACGTAAGTAGAAATTTTGGTTATTTATACTTTACTGAAGTAATTATTTTTCAGATGACTTTTTACTTCTACTCCTTACATTTACACACCATTATCTGTACTTTCTACTCCTTACATTTACACTCCATTATCAGTACTTTCTACTCCTTACATTTACAATCCATTATCAGTACTTTCTACTCCTTACATTTACACTCCATCATCTGTACTTTCTACTCCTTACATTTACACTCCATTATCAGTACTTTCTACTCCTTACATATACACTCCATTATCAGTACTTTCTACTCCTTACATATACACTCCATTATCAGTACTTTCTACTCCTTACATATACACTCCATTATCAGTACTTTCTACTCCTTACATATACACTCCATTCTCAGTACTTTCTACTCCTTACATATACACTCCATTATCAGTACTTTCTACTCCGTACATTTACACTCCATTATCAGTACTTTCTACTCCTTACATATACACTCCATTATCAGTACTTTCTACTCCTTACATATACACTCCATTATCAGTACTTTCTACTCCTTACATATACACTCCATTATCAGTACTTTCTACTCCTTACATATACACTCCATTATCAGTACTCTCTACTCCTTACATATACACTCCATTATCAGTACTTTCTACTCCTTACATATACACTCCATTATCAGTACTTTCTACTCCTTACATATACACTCCATTATCAGTACTTTCTACTCCTTACATTTACACTCCATTATCAGTACTTTCTACTCCTTACATATACACTCCATTATCAGTACTTTCTAGTCCTTACATTTACACTCCATTATCAGTACTTTCTACTTCTTACATATACACTCCATTATCAGTACTTTCTACTCCTTACATCATATCTTCTGCCCCATGAAACACATGTTAATGTTCAGTAGTGCACAGATATGCTTCTTTAATATATTTACATTGTATTAAACTACATTCATGTTCAATGGTCGTATATGCGGCTGAAACAGGAAGCCTAGCGCATCCCAAACTTATCAACATTACCATTTTAATATAACATTATAGCCATTATGGCTTTTAGAAGAATGTTTTTTTTGGGGAGGTGGGCTATAGACCCCTGTGGTGCGGCCTAAGCTTTTGTCCTTAATGGCACTTTGTCCTTGCATTACTTTTACTTTTATACTTTAAGTAGTTTTGAAAGCAGTACTTTTACACTTTTACTGGAGTAAAAAGCTTGAGTTGATACTACAACTTCTACAGAAGTATTTTTAAAGCCTAGTATCTATACTTTTACCTGAGTAATGAATGTGAATACTTTTGACACCTTTGCCAACAGGTAAAAATAATACCAGTAAACAATGTTATTTATTAGTGACGTTGTGACAACATTATGTGTTTGCTGAGATATTTCCTGACCAACTGGAGTAAAAGAAATGGCCCAAAATTATTTGAGAAAAAAAAATATTTCAAGTTATTTTAAGTTATCACTTTGGAGATACAAAGTCTTGTTCCGCAGTAGTGATATGGAACATGATAATTTGAAGGTGGCTCAGACTTAGACTCAGACACGTTATTTTTAATTGCTGTAGCCGCTGTTGTTGTTGTTGTTACAGTAATCATTTTAATGTTGGCTGGTACACTGTGTTTCTTTGCTGAGACATAAAAAAAAATCTGCCGCTAACATGACTCCACCTCCCTCCCCCTCACATGCCCTGAGGCTTTCTGGGAGCCGACTTGCGTCAGGACGCTGAGTGTGTAAAGAGTGGGCGGGAGTTGTACTTCATACCTGCGGTTAGGAGCTTTGCGTGTGATTTAAATGTTAGGATGTCCTTTTTATTGTTGTCCGGGCAACCACAGTAACACAGGCACAATGGCAGCGTGAGCGCAGGAGCTGCTGAGCGAATGGAAAAATCATTTGACGGCAAGGGGAAGAGGAGGGGATCGCCCGGAGGAATGTTTGAGAATGTATTTCTGAAGCTGTCAGAAAAAAAGAAGTCTGTGTATTAGCTCCAACCCTCTGACAGACAAGCTGTTTGAGTGCATGTAGAAATGCATAAGCTATGGAAATGAGGCGCTCTGACCTGTCTTGACCTATGATAGACGGTGAAATAGCAATAAGATGGTTCCATCACGTGTATTACATCTTATTTAAGATTTCTACACACTTCAGAAATTTGTGCTCATTGAATCATATGAGAATTTGTAAGGTCAGGCACTGGTGTAGGATGAAAAGGCCTGGAACCTCAAAACATTCCAGTTTATCCCAAAACTATTCGATAGCGTTGAGGTCAGGGCTGTGAACCATCTCCACATCAACTCATCGACCCAAGTCTTTATGAAGCTTGTTTTGTGCACTGGGGTACAGTTGTGCTGGAACAGGAAACGGACCTTCCCCAAACTTTTGCCTCAAAGCTGGAACATATTGTGCATCTCCATTTATGTTGATTTTAATTTTTCCTACATCATTTGAACGCAGCAGCTGTTTGCACTGAGTAAAAACTTCATAGTCAGTGCACCAATAGAAATGATCCAAAGTATGTTGGAAAAAATTCTGGTTCCATTGAAGTAAAATAGGTTTTTGGTACCATTTTTCTTTGGACAGCGACGACATATCGTATAGAATGTCTTTGAATGCTGTAATATTTACATTATCCTTCACTTCAACGAAGGAGTCAAGCCCATTGTGTGATTCACCAGTCCAGAGAAAACGTTTCTGCTGCCCTAAAGTCCAGTCACAGTGTGCTCCAGTCGACGATTAGAATTCTGCATTTGGGATTAGGCTTGGGTGCAGCTGCTCGGCCATAGTAAACCATATCACGAAGCTTCAGACGCACAGTTCTTGTGCTGATGTTGCTTCCAGAAGCAGTTTGAAGATATGAGGATATTTTTATACAATATGCCTTTCAGCTCTCAGCAACCGGCTCTGTGAGTTTGCATGGTCTACGGTTTCATGGATGAACTGTTGTTGTTCCTAGTCACTTCAAATTCACAGTAATAGCACTTACAGTTGACTGGGGCAGATCTAGCTGGAAAGTTCATGAACTGCCTCATGGCAAGGGTGGCATCCTATGTCATTTAGCTCTTCAGTCTGACCCATTTTTGTATAGTTTGCATGGTTATAGGCTTTTGGCCAAATAGTGTATATGTATATTTATACATATGGGAAAAAAGCAACTATCACTTACTCTCAAGGGATTTAAAATCTACAACAGAAGTGATACATTGTGTAAAAACTCCTATGCCATGTAAGATCTGTTACGTGGGAAAGATGCTTCATAACAGTATTACAACTGGATCTAATGTCTGAACCATTTGTTTAAAAAAAAACATCTAATAAAACATATCATTTGATTATTACTTGTATAAGCTTACTGCTTACTTCTTCCTACATAGGCCGTCTCCAAAGAAAGTACTACCAGATATACCTACAGATACTTTTGTCTGCATTCTTAGTTTGTGCTTAAAGTATAATTGACCACATTCACTACTGTGCAAACCTCTTAGTCACCTAAGCATATTGTTTTAAAGGCTTTATCTTAGCAATACAAGTATGTTCACCAGTAAGAGCACCATTAGAACAGATGTAAATTAACATTAATACAATACAAAGTAGTATGATTATTTTATTCTGAAAGAAGTAGATCATATCTTGAGTTCCAGATTTCTCCTGGACGCCCCAGACATTACATTAAATGTATTCAGTTCCTTCAGCAGCTTGATTTAGCTTAATGAAGTACTGAGCAGTCAAAGCAAGTATTAGATGAGAACTGTAAATAATACTGGGTTGCAACAAGGAAAAGTCTGGAAGGAGTTAAAATAAACACACAACATATGTAAAAGCACTACTTACTGTATTAATACTATTTTAATAATATAAAAAATAATAAATAATGTTTTGCTGAGTAAATAAAAGCTTGGTCTAAAAAAAGCTATTTAGATATAATGTCCCAGAGTGCCTAAAACATTTGCACAGTGCTTGATATAGTTTTCATTTGTCAGTAACAGCCTCTACTATTCTGCGAAGACTTTACATGTTGGAAAATTGCTGTGAAGTTGTGATTGCATTCAGCCTTATGAGCATTAGTGAGGTACTCATGTCAAGAACTGACACATATGCCAACTCATCCTGCAGGTATTGGGTAGTGCTCCATTACTCCAGAGAATGCAGTTCCTCTACTCCACACCCAGCGCCGAAGTTTTTATACCCCTCTCACTGACGCTTGGCATTGGGCATGTTGACCTTAGGCTGATGGGTGGCTGCTCCAGAGCATCCTATTCTACAACTGAACTCCTGTCTATGGGTGCTGTAAAGATTACTCTCTGGACTGGACATTGAAGGCCATTGGAGACTCTCTTCTCTTCTCTTCTCTTCTCTTCTCTTCTCTTCTCTTCTCTTCTCCTCTTTTCTGTTCTCTTCTCTTCTCTTCTCTTCTGTTTTGCTCTCCTCTCCCTGAAAACAAGCTACACTGCTGGCTATCCAGATGACAGGTGACATATGAGACCCTTGCGCTATTTACAGCACCTCTGCCCGTTAGCGAGTTACACCACTCAGGTGTGTTTGGCCATGTGTGCTTGTGTATCTCTTTACGGTAACACCACACTACCTGAGCAACTGCCCGATAAACTCTGCTGCACACAAAGTACGAGGTAAACCGAGGCGTCAAGGAGCGTGTGACAGCCAAACAGCGATTACTTCAGCCGCTGATCCCTCTGGAGCTGTGAGCACGGTGACGCGGCCAATCAATGGCTCGCCGTGTGGAATTTCAGCGCGTCGCTTTTGTCTCACTGCACGAGCGTCGGGATGCTGTTTCCTCACTTTGCGCCCAAGGCTATTGTGGTACCACCGTGAGGTAGCAGAGGTGATAAATTATTTCGGGAGCACCTTACGGGTCAGCTTTCTCAAGTCTGCAGCATTAAACACAGCCTGAAACAAAGGCTTTATCAGTGTAAAATCAACTGTTAAGGATAAGTTGTCAGTATGAGCTTTTGATTTCAGGTGTTGGTTACTTCCACAGGAGACTCGAGAAAAGTTTCCTTTGATGATTTACTCTGTATGTCCAGAAGTATCCAAACACGTCTTGTAATTAGTGAATTATTTTTAGGTGCACAAACCTGTTTGTGTAATCTCCATAGAAAAGCCTTGCCAAATGAATGAGATGCTCTGGAGCAAGGTCACCATGCCTAATGACCAGCTGGAGTAGCATTAAGACCCCCAGCACTGGGTTGTAGAGCAATGGAACTGCTGTGATGTAGCTGCAACCAAACCTTTAGAATGAGCTAGAGTGGTGATTGTGATCCAGAACTAATTGTCTACCATTAGTACCTGACCTCACTTATGCTTTTGTAGCTGAGAGCAATCAAATCCTCACAGCAGCGTTCCAACATACAGCCTTCTCAGAAGAGTAGTGGCAGTTATTACGATAAAGGGGACACATTCCCTTAACTTCAGAAAACAACTTTGGTCGAGCAGGTGCCTACAAATTTTTGGACATACAGTATCTTAAAAAAAGCCTCTATTTACAGGAGTTGCCATGGAAATCAATCAAACATAGTAAAATATATTACACATGAGTCAACAGAGGTCACTTACTTGATTGCAAATAAGCAGACTCTGATCACTGTAGTCCAGTGATTTATGAAACAAGAGACTGTAAAACATTGCATTCCATCAATGTCAGTTCATATCAAGTCAGTCCATATCAAGAGTTTGTTTCCAATGAATTTATTCTGAGCACTCCACCTTCTATACAAACACCATAAAATGCTGCTGCGTTCAAAGTTTAAGTGATTCAAGGAAAATGACTCATGACTAATTTTAGACACATTTACTGGATTCAGTACTGAAGAAAAACGATGTGCGATAAAGGCTTGTAGAAAACGTACACCCTCTTCTAAAGCCTCCAGCACAAACTAGCATTCTGAATAAAGAATAAAGGCAGTGCACCATGTGTGCAGTATATGTATGACCTCAGGGGATTCTTTCAATGGGCTCCTAAGACCTTTCACAAAAAAGGTGTTCCTTTAGATTCACACATTTGGAAGATTTGTTAAGTTAAGGTTTGAACTAGTAACTCTTAGTTTTTAAACACTAGCGTGATTGACTGAAAATGTAAACACTTTAAGAAACAATGTACTTCTATACTTAGTACTTGTAAATCACTATGCAGCGCTACTTATACTCTACTTATAATAAGACATGACATATGCCTTCTGAGTTTATTCTGGCTTGAGATACTGACTACATCCAAAGCCATTCATATGTATCCGCCCTGTAGTGGCACAAGGTGGGGCCTAGTGAGTGTTATCCACAGTACAGGAAGAACCTGATTAAAAAGTAACTCTGGAAGCACGTCTGGCTTTTACGTGAGGCCTGGCACGAGGGTGACAACCTAATAGCACTTTAAAGCATTTAGGCTCTTACATAAAAATATTTCAGAGAAAACAAATGCAAATATATACCTTATGGCATGTTCGGACCCTTTCCTTTTCTCATATCTTTGTTTTTATCTTATTCTCCTGAGATACATGTTTGTTTGGGATTATGTACCAGGCTGTTTGGTACATACAGGGGTCCTACATCAAGGTGTGTGACGGATCACGGGAAACCTTTTTAGGCTGTGATAGAGAGAATGGGATACCATTCAAAACAAAATGCTGCAAAACAAATAGGTATCTCATGAACTCATCTCAGTTGCATCAGCTCCCAGAACATGCAAATGCTCTGCTGGAAGCTAAATTGATAGATGTTCCCTGATCTGGCCCCAGGTTCAAAGGGTCCAAATGTTGATATGACATCTGACAGTGTGAAACTTGTTTTCTCTCAGCACGGTGCCAACAGCTATCTATGGAAAACATCCAAGAAAACACAGTACATTAAATGTGCCAAACCAGAGCCACGCAATCAAAATACCTAAAGTACTTTAACCCCTTAAACCACAGACCTACTATTCCTGTGAACTAATTTTGTGACTTATTGCTCAGTGTGTCTTATAAGTAGTTTATATGTGTTGTATTTAATAGAATATATAATACTAATATTAATTTAATTGTGTATTTATTTATTCCTCATGTTATCTTTTCCTGTTATGCCTCATTCTAGGCATGATCCAAATTTACATATCGCCACTGTCCAATGAAAAACATATCTTGTATCTTCATGATGAATGGACCAATAAAAAATGTACTTAGAATAAAGGTAAAGGCTGTATTTTGCCCTCTCTAAAACGTTTTTGCCCCTCTGTAAAGTTGCCTTTCGAAGTTACTTCTTTTTCTTTGGACAATCATTATATGGTTCTTTTGTTTTAAAGTGATCATAGTGGTAATTGCAGGCAATTCCCTTTAATTCTGTAAAGCATAGGAAATCTGGGGTATAAATCAGGACTTATTGCCCTTAATTCCTTGTGTAGATGGCTATCTGATCACCTCCCCTTGACCACTATGATCACTTCAGTTGTCTTTTGCTTATTTACATGTTTAACCGTCCTATTAAACATATTAATAAGTAAATAAGCATGAACATCATTGTTTATCTTTGGTATCGCTTTGACTCCAGCAATTAAACCTCTAGGAAATATAAAATAAAGTTCTCATGTGGGAAGCTCCTCCTGTTTTCCTTTCCCTTCATGTCATATGAACTATCAGTGCTTTTATCATCAGGTATAGTTATGTTAGATAAGCAGATAATTTTTTTGAAGATAATAAAATAGCATGTTATAGTGACCTTAACATCATCCAAAACAGCCTGGAATCACACAGACCTTGAGAACCTGGATGCATACTTATTCTTGGAAATCTTAAAAAAAAATAGTTCTTGATTTGGACATAGGGTTCTAAGAAAAACCTTTTAATTAGGCTCTTTACATGAAGTACTCTTAAACTTGAAAAACAGACATGGTCAGTTGGTGAGGAGAACCATGCTTGAAGCTTCTTCTACATCATATTTAACTTCCTATAAAATTTCTATTATCAGTTTCCGGTGATCTTGATCATTTGCACACCACTGCCACCCCTTCTCCTCCCTTTTCCTCTCCGTCTCCTCCTTCTTCTCCTGCCATTCTCATACTAGGCAAGGTCCAAATTTACATATGTTTCTTTGTGCTTTTGGTTTGAAGTGGTCATGGTGGTCAAGTGGGAGTGATAGAATAACCACAAGGGAGTAAGTGCAAGCAATTCCTGGAGTGTAAAACAGGAGTGTTTGCACTTACTCCCTCATGTGGATGGATATTCTATCACCTTCACTTGCCCATTTTGACCACCTCATTCAACCTATTAGCCAAAAACTGCAATTTTGGCCCCTAACTATGCAATTTTTCTTCAATAAAATTGTTGGAATACAAATCAATGCAAATATGTAAGGTTCTCTGGCCATGCGATGGACTGGTGACCAGTCCATGGTGTATCCTGCCTTCGCCCAATGACGCTGGGATTGGCTCCAGCACCCCCAACTAGTGGTATAAAGCAGAAGATAATGGATAGATGGGTGGATGGATGGATGGATGGAAGGTTCTCACTCCTCACTCATTCCTCATCGCTCACTCGCAGCTCACCACAGTGTCACAACATTTCACCAACACTGTCGTAGTTAATCTAATAACAGACTCGCTTTCCACGGGCAGAATGGCTGCTAGGGGCCCGTAGTACCATCCATTAAAAGAATCTTTAAGGAACCAACAGTATTTCTTCTATTTTTGGCCCTCACTTTTCAGAGTGTACCTACTTGAACAACAGTTTTCTGTTCTATTTTGTTTCCTTCCACATTTGCCATGTTGAAATAGTGAAGAGTGCATGGTTATGTCACCTCTCCTACAAAGCACTGAGGCTTCATTGTGCCAAAGGGAGCACGCACAACTTTTGAGAGTGCGTGATGCGTGCAGTCGTTGTTGTCTCCGAGCCAATGTGGAAATCATAGAACCCGGTTTCAAACACATGAAAGACGATCTGTACCAAAGCCGGCGCGACTACTGGATAGCGGGTATTGACCGAGCATTTCATCAGAGTGATTGAGGGGGAAATGCTGTTCGACCAAGTGCTTGATCGAATACTTTTCTACTATGTGCTCAAGTGCTGTCAGTTCCATAGGAAGACTTCAGGGCGAAGTCTAGACGCAATATAAAACGCAGGCGGCATCACGGATCCTGAATTCTACGTTTCATCCACAAACTGTCTCTCTCCCACACACACAGATGCTCACGCAGTACGTCATAGCTGAAAGCACTGCTGTGGTATGCTAGCCTGCTGTGATACATCACTGCTGCTGTCTAACCAGCTATCAATGACAGGTGAAGATAGACATGAGAAGACACTGAATACACATTGGTACGCACACGGATGGCGCGTTATCAAACTCTAATGACACCTGTTCTCTCAAAGCCTGAAGAGTTTTACAGGTGTCCTCAGGCGAATGTCCTCATTAAGCTAGAAGGTACGGCATGTGATCTGTTGATGTGATCTAGAAACAGGATGAGAAGAATCCACGCACATCAGGAGATGAATGACAGTAACGTTTTAATCAATCCTTATCCCCTTTCCTTTCTCATTCTCACTGCTTCAAAGGCAGTTTGAAGTATAGTTTAAGTTCAAGTATATTTCATCATACACAGGATCCAGAATCTCGTACCTACTTCCAAAGCTGTAGGTAGTAGGGCTGTTTTTATTGTGGCTGTACGCAAGTCCATTCTTGGTCTTAAGACCATAGGCAGTCTAACCTATGAGACAACCTCAGTCTAATGTTCATCCTTTTCTCAATCTTGTCTCATCTTTGCCACTCCTAATCTCGGTCTTGACTAGGACTTGACTACTACAAAATATTGGTTTTGACTTGGGCTGATGTGTTCAGACACACCTCCAGTGATCCTGACTATAAAAGAAGCTGACATTTTGGAGTCAGTTCAGATTCCAAGTCTTGGGAACTTATAGCATCAATTCCATTCAATTTTCTTCATTAAAAAACAAGACATATATAAACTAGGACATCTAGCAAAAACAAAGAGTATAAATGAGTTATATTTTTAAGAAATCTTAGAGAACTAACTTAACTTAACTTGGCTAACTTGAGTTAGCACAGTTTTCCACTTTCCCAGATATTCACAATCAGCCAAGATTTTGTGTCAGAATGTAGATTTTGATAATCTGATTCTTTAATGTCTGGGCTACAAGGATAACATTGGTAACCACCAAGTTCTTCTCTCAACCTTTGGACACCACATTTATTAATCACACTGTTGCTGATGAGAGATGCCAAAAGTGGGGGTGCTGTGGGCTTTGCTGATTTCAGTATTAAAACATGAACTAGTAAAAACCTATATGTGCTTATTTTTGCTTTATTTCATATTCTCGAAACCTGCTATAGCCGTGCACTGTTTAAGGCAATACTGCTTTTTTACTTCCATTGAGCACAGTGAGTGCAAAAAGGAGAAAGTTATTGAGCAGTTCCAAAGCTAGCTAATGTTGTTTGTAAATAAATAAAAAAATCATACAAAATAATGTTGTTTGTTGTTTCATCAAACATTATATTTACCTGTCCATGTGCATTGCTGCAGGTGACTGTGGACATGACACAATCAGTTATTTGATTGGTTGCTGCTTAACTTGTTTGCATACAGTTGCATAAAGAGCTAGACATTATGTAACATTATGACACATTCTATTTCACATAGACTAGCCTCATATTTAAAAAAAAGGGGCAAATCATTTTCTGTGATGACACTGGCTGCCCACCTTAAACAGGTTCCAACGTCCCAGTGTTGGCAAGGTTTAGCACACAGTTACTATGAACTATAGAAACGAACAATACTATGAGAGCTTTGCATGTGTGCTCATCACATACGGACACAAGATTACAATCCTATTCTATAAACTTCAAGATCAATAGTTATTTGTAGAAAGAAATAAATCACAAGTGTAATCTACACCATATGTATGTCTGCATATAAAGAGGAGCAAGACTTTGCCAGGACTGAACAGTTATTCATAGTCTCAAATTGTCATAAATGATAGCAAGTCATATTTAATACAATCAGTTCCAACATGGTCAGAGATGACACGGCTGGATTACCACAGTGGACTATCGTAGAACGTTCTGGAATTGGTCTGACATGTGACGAGGCTTTAACAACATGTTTCACTGCATGATGACTAACGGTATAATATTTCATATCGTAAAACACACAGAAACCTTTGCCTTACGCTGTTTAAACATCATGCCGTGTTAGATTGCATAACATAATCTGATGACAGGTAGCCTGTTTGGTAAAGCTGCTTAAGCAACCTATGCAACACAGATCTCTAAGAAAGATCTACCACCCAGCTCGCTCAGGTGGGAGGCAGCCGCTGAGTATGACAGACAAAAGCTAAGACTATCCAGCAAGCTTATATCCAACAGGTCCAGCAGCATTTTCCTGCCAAATTAGCATGACAGTCTTTCGGTGCGGGTGTGTGACCTCAGATATGGTGTCATCTATTCAGTGTCCACGCTGAGTCAGTCTCTTCGATCTGTCCAGACATGCAACATCTAAGAGCAGCATGTTAAACATAGTTTTGTTACGTAGTGGAAAAAAACTGAGAATCGTACTAGATCACGGAGACTCTTTTGTTTTGGACCAAGTGAGGTAAAAGGCCGTTAACAGCCTAACCCTTATTTGACAGTTGTCTTGGTGACAGAAATAACAGGCATAGGTTCAGGAGGTACATGTGTCTTGGCTTGCATGTTGGTGCATATATGACGCATGTATAGTGCAATATGTATATGTATCTATCATTAAATGCATGAATAAAACACATCACACCAAAGAACTTTGTCCTTCTGTTTATTTGCTATTCACACTGGTCTTAAATTTAAGACAATATTACATAAGATTAACATTAACATCAACATTTTGGTTGAAACAAGTGGCAAATCATGTTTCATGATGTTTCCATTTGTGCAACAGATATGCTACTTCTGAACCCTTGGTCTCAAACTCACTAGTCCACTCAACTGTACTTAATTATATTAAAACCAGATTAATGTGCCTGTTTGTGTTTAATCTAGCCTATTGCTATTAGCACAGGTTGGATCACTTTATTGTGGGAAATGAACACCAATAATCTCAGGGCCAGATGTATACATGAGGGTCAGATGTAAACATGAGTCAAGGCACATTTCATAAGCAGGTGGTTTAAGAAATGTGCCTTGACTCTAATCCAGTGCATACTAACAATGAATATCATTCAGCCTGCACGAGCAGCTAATCAGTTAGACAGCAGCTAATTACACAAATAATGAGTGTAGGCCCGAGTCATAGGGTTTAAAAGGTGCAGACAAATAATGGAGCCTTTATCAAGTTTGAGATAAATAAGAAAACAAAGGTTAATAAATTGGGTTATTTCCCACCAAAACATTCTACAGAGCAAACGGAGTGTGCACCCCTCAGAATTTTCTCTTATCAATAGAAGAAAAACAATTATTATGCTTTAAATTTGTTGATGAGTTATTGTCGTTTGTATTGTTTTGATTGACAGAACAGAAAAAAAAACATCCTTCAGATTTGACAGTTCTTAAAAATGTATTATCTTCAATTAATGAAAGTCACTGCAGACTCGAAACCTGTTGATATCTGCATATAAAGGAATGCAAGGGAGATTAATTACATAACTAATGCAACTAATTATGTAATCGTCATTTCATTTAAACACTACAGCTAAATGACTCATTAGAAATGGGATGTGGATAAGAAGCAGTAAAAATATTAAGGCTCAAGCCTGAACTAGTCTTGACTGCTCATAGAAGATGGTCTTAATAGCAGCTCTGCTTACTTTGGGCAACAGCAGATCTGTTTAATTCGAGTGGAAATGATCTAATTCAATACATTGTTTTTTCATAGCTGGACATTTTTTCCATACAGTTTTCTTTCTGTCAACACATCAAGATTGTTTTCCTTATGATTTGTTTGCTTTGTTTACTCATGAAACTCGTCACACGGTGTTCAAATACCAGTAACTCAAACTGACAGAAGTGCAAACATTGTCTACCAGACACACACTCTTCAGACATGAGATGAAGGAGAAAGATGTGGTATGATAACCTGATGTCAGTGGGTGTATGCTCTATCCTCCAATCTGACACCTTTCTTTCACTCTTATACTCGTTAGGCCTGAAGTGTCTTTGTCATTATAATTAAGTAGATAAGAAAGCATGTGATGAGACAGAACCTGGCTTGGTGAGACAGCACCCTCTGGTGTACAGCTGAGAGGCTTCGCCAGGTGCCCTTTAACTCAAAGTCTTTAAACTTTAAAGGGGTGGCACCGAGGGTTGTTTAACCAAAGCCATAGAAGAACTGCTTTTGGTGGTATGAAATAAAAAAAAAAAAAAATTAAGATCAAATAATTAAATGGTTTTTTGAGAGATCGAAAAGTGGCACTTATTTATTAAGGTTAACAGTTTTTCTTTCTTTCTTTTTCTTTTCACAGTATTTTGTTATCACATGAAAATGCAGCTCATGCTTTGCCCTTTAAAATAAACATGTATGCCATACAAGAACCAGCGGATGAACAGATGCTTCTTTAAATGAATGAGATGTGTGGGGTGATACATCCAGGCCCAGAAACATTAAGGAACCTTTATTTTTCAAGATTGTAGTATTTCTTGTCCAGCAATACAGACCTACACAACATTCCTTCAGTCATTTAAATCATTGTATCTCATTCAGAAACACAGTGAGTGGATAAAAGCTGTGCGGAAGCTCACATGAATCACCTGGAAAGAGTGTCAGTGACTGCATTCAGCTGCTGCCAAGGAATTCAGTGTCGTCAAGGGGAAACAGCTCACCTCCACCAGCACCATGAGTCATTTCCCAATCTGTAGGTACACGTGGCCAGTTCCAGCAGGTTTCACCCGGGCTGCATGGAGCAAATTCAGAGTGGAAGTGTCATTATCTGGACCTTAACTAAACTATTTTAAAAACAATTAAAGAGGATTATGTCAAGTTAGTTACCAAGTTAGTAACTGTAATGGTAACAATAGTGGCAACGAGCTGTGTTAACCTATAAAAATGAATGAAAAAGTTAATTTTCTAGTTGTTCCTAGAGGTTAAGATCATTTAAGATAAAGAAAGACAGATATGTTGCGTATGTGGTGTGTCATGTTGGAGTATTTTGTCTGACAGTGCTTTATCATAGATTACCAGTGTTTTGTTGACAGGTAACATAAAAAAACAAGGAAAGAAAAATTGTCTGTAAGTGGGTGCCAGAATAATCAAGAATGATTCAAATAAAACAATGTTTGTTTTTGAATTTGCATTTTACAGCTCTACGGTGATTTTAAGGAATTCGGGAAAATATGATGTATGGGTTATTAGAATTTGTTAACATTTTTTTCTTCTCTATTACAACTACTGAGTTTTTATTTATTAACAACTAGAAAATGAGTACATTAGTACTACCATATTACTACCAATATTATATCTAAAATGCAACAGATTTTTTAATTTATTTTAAAGTTAAATTAGTTTGATTAAGCATAAGTTATTGTTTTTTAAATAAAAAAAAACACTTTAGTAAAGAGTTTTAGTCCATAGGCAGAGTCTTGTTTTAGCCACAGCCTTGCATTTTATAGCAGAAAGCAGGTCTGTTACCATCATGTTTACATGGTGAGCAATTAGATCCCATTGTTTGGAAGTAAATCTGTCCCAAACTCCTAAATTCAATGTGTAACACTAATAATATTTCAAATTATAGAGTTTGAAGCAATGTTATATAATGTTGTACAATATATATATATATATATATATATATATATATATATATATATATATATATATATATATATATATATATATATATAATACTGATTTCAACCCTAACCCTTACCCTTACTTTTATCTTTACACTTACCCTTTCACTAATCTTAACCCTAACCTTAACCTTAACGTTAGCCCTACATAATTTAATGATTTACATTGTAGGTACCAGCTTGATCTCTGCCAGAAAGGAACATGAGTATAAAGCCTGGTTTTGTTGACCACAATGTGGTATAAACCTGGTGTACATGCAGTAACTTTTAAGATATAATTTGTAGTTCAAAACATTTCAACATTAATTAAATTTATCCACAGAAAGTAAAGAAATAACAGTTGTCAAGATGTCTGTGTATCATATTGCAGAGATATCTGCTGAATAAACATGCTAACCAGCCAGACCCAGCCTGTCCTGTCTTGTAATATCACTTTTGCATTAAGTCTACCATCAGTCCAACATAAGTATGAAGAAGTAGCACCTCTTCAACATCAAATGCCAATCACTTTTCTATGATGTTAAAGGTGCTGCTCCCAGTCAAATCATTTCGGGACAGTTAGCCATTGAAAGCAGGAGTAAGCACAACAATGGCCGAAGCTTTTGGCACTCTTTAGAGTCTTATTTTAGCCACAGCCTTGCATTTTATAGCAGAAAGCTAAATTCAATGTGTAAAGAATATTTTTTTCACAAAGAATATTTTAATTAAAAGCGCTGCTGCCCACTCCTGGCAAGAAACCACATAAGTGACATAAATAGAAGCAAGACCAGCTAGAGACGCTCTTGGTGAGTAAATAGATGAAGATGAATGCTGAATCCACAATGTTTCCTCTAGACTAGTAAGTTAACAGCTGTAAATGTTAACATTGAGTTGGTGGAACTGTGCATTTCCTTGTTTCTTGTGGTCTCCACAACTTTCTAGTAATATGTTGCCTCCTATTTGTTTGAAATATGAATTAGAAAGATTACATAAACTTGCAAATTATTCTTTTAATAAAAATAAAGAAAAACACACAGTGGTGTCACTAATCAGGTACTGTAAATTGGAAGCAAGTCAATAGGAAGTGTCAATAGTCAACTGCCAGCCTCAGGCAGTAAAACGGCAAGAATTGTATATTTTTGGAAGAAATTCTAAGAAACTGATAAGCTGTAAAGGACAGCAATGCAGAAACAGGAAATAGAAAAAATCTGATAGGACGGATACCAGACAACGCACGCACAGTGAAGCAGTATGCAGGAGGAAATGAATAATAGGAGTGATTTGTGAGGTGAGCTATCTGTGAGACATTTCACGCACGCTCACACACACACACACACATGCACATACACACGCAGACACACACTTGAATATTGAATAGCTGACGTTCCAATCTGTTAGTCAGCTAATTTAGAAAAATCTGCTGTCACTTTCCATACATCTCACACTGACGCTGTACTACCATTACTGTCGTTCTCAGCAAAGAGGGAGAGAGAGAGAGAGGTAGAGCAGGTCAGGACATCCTGGATAAGATACTAAAATAAAACAAAACAAAACATGACTTGCAATGACTTGCAATTCACAAGAATCATCTAATGTGAACCATGCCTCACAAAAAAGAGCTCTTAGAAAATCTACAATCAATAAGCATGGGCAGCAGCCGGCCTTGCCAAAAGCCTTTTTATACTGAATGAATAGTTGGAAGAGGTAACAAAGTAATAACCAAGATTTTACTCATTTATCAGTCTATAATTAGACTATATATATATATATATATATATATATATATATATATATATATATATATATATATATATATATATATATATATATATATATATTGTCGCTGTCCAATAAAAAACACATCTCCATTTATGTTGATTTCTATTTATCTACATCAATTAAATGCAGCAACTGTTGTTTACATTGTGGGAAAATTTCATGATGAATGGACCAATAGAAATGCATGAAAATAGCTTGTAAATTGGACAGCGACTATATATATATATATATATATAGTGTATAGTAGTATATAGCAGCATGTTAGTAGGTTCGGGACATTTTTGCTGTGAAAATGTACATGCACACAGTTTCGGAGACCCGGCCTGCAACAAGGGATAGCTGCAGCTCTGTTTTAGTAATGCTGGGAAGAAATGAAAAGGGGGGGCATCCCCAATGTCCCCCAGGACTTCTGGATTAGAGACCCTCTCTCTGGAGGGGTCATTAGCCCGTATGATTATCTAAAGATCCAATGATCCACCACCACCCTCAAGCCCCCTTTCCACTCTCTCTCTTTCTGCATACCAGGTCCCTCAGGATTTAGGTGGGGGTTGGAAGGGGGCAGTGAGTAGTGAGGGTCCTGTCATTCGATATCACAGTGCGTATTTGCATGTGTGTGTTTTTTTTTGTACAGTTTCTGGACAAAAATGTCCATCTTTGTGGGAAATCTATAACCAGAGCCGACAAAATGTTTTTGTATTACAAAAGCATAAGCATAAATACATACATATTTAAAATACATGTGAGACTCCATATAAAAAACAAAGCTTAGTCAGAGACAGGAAGGAAGAAGACGGATTTTGTGCTAACAAAACGCAGGTGTTTTCGTATTGTACATGTTCAAAAGCACGACCGTTGTTTTCTGATATTATATTAAGGGGAAACAAATGGAATGAGATACATGGTCCACTGGCTCATCAATAATAAGTTAAACGGACATACAAACTACAGATCCAAATCTTAGCTCAAGTATTTTCCTGCACTAAAAAAAGTCTGATATTGATGAAAACCGTTGACCAGAACATTCTCAGTGTGCTGCTTAATCAACCTGCTCAATTCTGCACAATCAAGCCTTTCAACACATCATCAGATGTCTGGAGGTAGAGCAACCAACTGCTCCAGGGCAAGTTTCAGAGGACCACCTTCACATGTTCTCATGGCAAAGGCAACCAGCAGGTGGCAGTAGTCAATCAGAAGTCAGTAGGGTTGGCAGGACAACAAAAAGTTACCTCTTGTTTGTCAAACACACGCTTGGCAAAAAGCCATCTTTATATCAGGGACTGTTAAATGGCCTAATTAGCACCTGATGTTCTCTTCATTAAGATCACTCAGATGGTCCCACTGAGATACTCTTAATCTCACGACAGATTGTCGAAATTATGCCAAACACTGCCATAATTAAGACATCAACACACACAAACAAAGATAAGATTGCAGACGCCCACTCTCTGACTTGTTGCCAAAAATCTAACAAATGCTGTATTTGTAATAAATGCCTGACACGGAGGAGTGCCGTGAGCTCTGTGGACAGAACATGCCCAGCTGAGAGCCTGCAATCTCTTCAGATCAGATCAGACATTTGTATGTGTGCAGGGTATGTGTGTTTCATGTTCTAGCTGCATGACTTGGCTGAGTGCGAGTGCTGTGCGTTCATAAGGCCTTGCTGTCCCATCAGCAGAGTCCAGCCTCTTTCCTGCTCTAATCGTTCCAGGCCCATTAGTGCACATCCATTAGAGCACTCCTCCATTCTCCGTCTTCCTCCCCTCCCTCACTTTAGGGCACCTCTGAGACACATAGCGTACAGCTGGCGGGACAGGAACAGGTGAGTGTCTGTTTATGCTTATTTGTTTGAAAGGGGTAGACTCTGCCCATAGCACTTCACACTGGTTACCTTGGACATACCTTTTAAATAAATGTTTTGGTTTGATTAGACATGGAACTAAAGCATCAAATCAGATTTACATGGAACTGTAACAACTGCTACAGCTACAGTGATGGTGTGATGAACTGGTCTACCTGGAGTCAGAGTTGATGTTCTTTTTTCTGGACATTTGCCATCACACTGCGAAATTGGGCCTTTAATAAAAGACCTGGCATAAACAGAACTTAACGAGCTAACCTTGATGGTAAGATGTCAGCTCAGCAGGGGGATCACCTTAATGTATGTTTTTGAATAAACATTTATTTTTCAAAGCAATGCCTGTTTTTTTTAATTGTTAGTTGGAAAAACAAAGTATATACAATATACACATTACTAGAAATCTGACCATAAGGTCATAACTCTTCAATACAAATTGATGTATCTTAGTGGCCAATGCGAAATAATCTTTAAAAAACGTTCTAGGAAACATATAAGGAAAGATTTAGTGATTCTGGGTTCTAGGCAAAGCGCATAAATTTGGCCCACTGGAGCGCAACTGTTTACATTGCAATAAAACAGACATTTTAATTTTAGTAAGTATGTTAGTCGGTAATTAGCAGGTCATTTGCTTATAACTTTGCTGTCCAATGAAAAACAAGTATTTTCAAAATTGCAACTTTACAGGAAAGGCCATAAACCTACTTCACTTTTAATATAAGTATATGAAGCCAGAACCTTTTCCAAGCAATTTTGGAGCATTTCTACTGGTTTATTCATCATAAAAAATTTTTTTGTTTTGTTTTCTAGCCATAATAAGTCATGTAATACCAAGACAGCCTGAGAAAAGTTATTAGTATCTTAGTAATTGCTTTTAATTACTTTTGTAGAGCCTCCACTCTAAAAAAAGTACAACAGTGTGCGTTGCATGCCCATTTATTTTCTATTTTCTTGTTTTCTAATGGCTGTGTGATTGCATAACAACACTGGACACATACAGTATATTTGATTTATATTTTCATTAGGCTCTTAGCTCTTGGGGGCCCTGGGTGGCTGCTTCTGTGCAAAGTGTGCCCCTAGAAACATATATTATGTTCAAGTTCACTACCTGCATACTTTAAAGAACCGTGCACTGAAAGTAAGCTTATGTGACATTCTCTGAATCATACTGGTAACAGCAGATAATTAGATTTGACCTACATCTCAAATGGATATCTGATAGCAAACTGTTATAAAACTGTTATAAAAAACAGCATTCGCCAGCTTGACCGGTCACCAGTAAAACCAGCATATGTTGTGTTTTGGATGCTGGTCGCCCAGTATGGTCATCTAGTTGACCAGCTAAACATGCTTAGACCAGCATGGGATGTATGTCACAAATCCGTACATGTTCTAAATGTTTGTATATAGACATGTACATGATAGACGTGTACATGAGATATTAAGATCTTGGCATTGGTGTAAAATTTCCATAACAGTGCATCCCTTGGGAACTAATAGGAGATATTGTATAGCATTACTCCAAAAAACCTTTTATTTTGAAGAGTGTTCAAAAGAAGAACTGAAACAGGGGGAAGTGACTGATGAGCTCCAACATGCTGAAAAAAAGTTGGAAATGAAAATATTTTTCTTCTTTTTTTTGTGCTCCAATTAAAAAAATTAGACCCGTAGAAGCGCTCGGTTCCATCAGCTTCCAGCATGCTCTTTCATGGTAAACATCAGAGCTCACTCGGCCCTGTATGAGCGCCTCGACATCAGAAACCTCACAAAGCGTTTGAGGCTCCAAGACTTGTCCGGCCTCTGATCAAATGTGTCAAAACAACAGCTCGTGCGAGGAAACACGGCTCCAGGCCGGGCGCTGCAGCTTCCTCTTTGTTCCGACACAGTGGGTGCCTGGTGTTACATAAGACTTGCGCACCTGACTCCGGTATAACGGCGGCAAGGCGAAGGAACATATTTATTTCAAGCGCCAGATCAAGCCTTGTCCCCGTGGTAAAATTCCCATACAGTGTCAGCTTCTGAAGATACATTTTTCATAGGGCGCCATGTGCCTCTCTGTCACTCATAGCTGCGGGGCATTGGAACTGGAGGATAATACCAGAGGAGGAGAAGGATGGAAAAAAAAAGAGCAGAAAGATTAAATATTAAAGTCTCACTCTTCCCCAACACCGGGAGCCACTTGTTCAATGGTCCCAAAAGAAACGTGGTAGGAGCTCCAGGATCAAGGGTGGGGCACAAGGGTCACCGATTCAGGGGGAGGAGGAAACACCAGGCCTGTCTATCAGGCAAAGCCTAATGATCTCCTGTGGTGCGTCTAATCTAGAAAGCCTGCATGGTCTGGTTGACCAGGAGCAGATTAGCCCCTGCTGCTGGTATGCAAACAGTGATTAAGTGAATTCGGAGGAGTGCTAATGCTAAAGGCTAATGCTAAAGGCTAAAACATCTTGTTTGATTCAGGTTTGCAGTTCGAGGAGATCATCTAATACCAACAAGCAGTCCTGTCAGTCAGGTGGCCGCTGAGGGAGCACACCGCAGACGACAGGCTGTCAAGGCGATGATGCCCCGGCAAGCTGACTTCACTAAGCTTCATGAAAAATGGATTCCTATGTGTGAAGCAAATGCTGCCACGAAGAACACACAACGCCACACAAATGCAATACAAAACAGATAATAACACTCACATCACACTTGTCAACACAAGATGGGGCTCGAACAGTGAAAACAGTGGGAGCAGAAAACCGAGAAAGAAAGGCAGGCAGGTGACATGAGGTGTCCCTGACAGTAGAAACTTTAGAGTAGAGACAGTAGAGACAATACCGAAGGCAAAGCTTGAATCTATGTTTGTTGATTTTCCAAATGAACACGTCTTAACATCCTCTATAGGGGACCTAAAGGGGAATCCCATCAGTGCTTCAACATGTAAGTTTGAGATGTAAATAAAGTCTGAAGTCTAAAGGTGAGTTCTGGGGCGGTTTTTGCACTGTAGGCAAATGTAGGCAGTCGCCTACGAGCCAAGGGCCCCATGAAAATGCAAATCACATACACTGTAGGGTTGATGGTAAAAATTATATTCTAATGTATACCTACCGTTAAAAATAGCAGGCGTTTGTAATTGTAGTGATTATTTTCAGTTATTTTAATGCAGCCACATCTGCCGGTTAAGCTTACAACGGACTATCATAAGACTGACTAGTATGAACCAGACAATTAATGAATAATCTACATTATGTAGAGAAGTCTTTGTTGTGAGTTGAAAGAGAAAATCTAATAAAGTTATACTAGTATAGCCAAGGTTTAACATTTAATCATATTAGTATAAAACGTTTGTTAATACAGTATTCCAATTTGGGATAGTTGGGTTGATCTCCATTTGGAAAGAGAACAAAGGCTTAAAAAGATGCTGAAAATACTAGGCAGAGCTATGTTATTAAATAATACATTTCTCTTATGATTTCTTTGATTTATCCTCAAATTTCCTCAATGTTTTTAAATCATATTCATAGAGCTAACAATATTTTTAAAAGGTTCTTATGAAACCCTAGATTCATGTTTACTATATACATTGTTAACAGTACTATACAGTGAATTTAAAAATAAATTCAGTGATTTAAAAAATATATTGATCAGAGATTTTGGTTACTGATGTTATAATGTTATAACTTATTTAACTATAGACTGTAATTTATTTTAACTGTTTATTTGTCAGGTATTTTGGTCACTGCTGTTATAATATATTTTAACTATGACTTATATCTGTCACTGGTTTTATGTGCTGGGTAACTGAAATCAAAATAAAGCCATTTGTTATTTATATAACTGATATAAACTATTTTAAGTACTTGCACATGGTCACTAGCGCGTCAGCTAATTTACAGAATCCTTCATTTTCACCAGAGGGTCACTGGTATTATTGTCTGCATTAAGAGTATCTTAAAATTCTAGAATGAAACATTTTTGCACTTAAGCAATACTTATTTTTGCCAGTGCTTATTGAATTAGATAGGTTTTTGTTTTGCTAAATATTTTATGATGGTACATTAGGACTTTGTATTTTTCGCAGTAAAATACATTCATGAAAATGACAAATAACAAAAGACACATCACAATCTCCCTATTGTGCATATATGATAACAGCACATGTTTGAGGACATATCAAGGTTGTTTTGGGATGACAGAAATAGATTTTTAGAACATGCATCCAGCTTAATTCCACACTCCAAATGAAGAATAACAAAAAAAAAAACATAACTCACTAGTTACTGTCCTTAAAAAGAAATGTATGTCTGACTTATTTTGTACCAGATTATTTCATTATATTGGCAGACACTCCTATTTACAACAAGCAAAACAGTAGATCACATGTCTAAAATAAGATAAGTATTCAGATGATGTTCTTAAAATCGGAATATTCAATATAATGACTAGAATTAAGATGATTTTACTAGACTAGGATTTTTTAGTATAAACAGTTACATCACTAATTTAAAAATAAGGTCATTACTGTCTTTTGCCCAGAGCCCCGGAATCATCCGACCCAGTGTGCATTGTGGAACTTACAGACCTCAATGTCTTTCCATTGGTGGAGATGGGAACCAGGGGTCACAATGTCTGCAAGACAAACATTGTCATTTTAATTACTATCCAAAGCAGCAGTGAAGCTACCTGTGTCTTCTGAATGTTCATATGTAATGTGGATCATGACCAAACAGTAGTTTCCTGTTGGTACTAGTTTCTCTTACAATGCCCTGCCAACAGTTTTTAAATGATGACATTGTAGGTCAAATTCTTCTCAGAACTATAAAAAACAATATTACAGGTATGAGGCTGACTGCTCATCTTGCTGGTCTGTCTCCGGGGCTTATTTGAGTTTTGAAGTGACGTGATTGTATGTATGCTGGCGGTAAATACGGCTGTCGATAGACAACCCACAGGAATAAATTACACAGTGATGCCAAGAGCTCTCAGTCTAAGCAGCCATCCAGCAGGATACGTCACGTGAGGCTCAGTATTGATAACCATTGCATGCAGTACCTTTTTTTTGTGATGTTTGTGTTTGAAGGTATTAAACTCTTCAGAGGTTTGGATACGGTCACCAGCAGTGTAGACAAATCTGACTTGGCAACATTCCACATCAAAGCACTCGGAATGACTTTGTTTACATCTTAAACATCAAATTATCCAGAAATTAAGAAATAACTCTACATTTTTGAATAATCTCATATGTCATTTATTTCCTGTAGTGCAGTTTCTATGTATCTGCTGAGTTTATATTACCAAATATAAAATGTGCCACAACTTGCATACATAGTCCATAAAGTGTATAATTGACCAGTGGTGCCCAAACTTTTCCATAAGACTGGACATTCCTGTTATCTAAATGACCAACATGGTGCTGCTACTACTAGTTTACTGTTGCTGAGCATTAAATATGTAATTAATGGTTCAAGAACACCATTTTTGATGATGGTCTTATGAGCTTGTTGAGTAACACCATGAGCACTTAGCAGCAGAAATATAGAAAAACGTCGCTTATCAGCGAACCCTTCAATCTCCAGGAAATTTTCATCAAATGTACAAACATGCCTTATCTATCTTAATACTGTTATATAGTTATACAGTGTTATCACTACTTTCAGTGTGCATGCCACAGAAAAGTATTTGTTCTGGGAGGCTTTACAGTCCACAGAGATGTAAATGTAATTCATGTCAGAGAGGTGTTCTTGAACTTGAGTCAGTGGGAGCAGACAGCAGAGAAAGGGGCTCCATTAATGGGACCCTGGCTGAGGGCCTTAAATATTGCATAGCTGACAGAGTGAAACATTTCCACTTCTCTCACTCCAGTCTTCCCCAAGAGCTGTGGACACATGGGTCCAAGAGCAACCTGGATCTCAGGAGCAGTCTGTAAGTGACCTCCAAGGACTTTTTTTTTCTTTTCACGGATGTGCATCATCTTGTTCTTCTCTTGTTCTTTTTTTATGTTGGTGAACATGGGCCCATATTTGATTATTGAAAAGGAATCATGACTTGGTTAATATCAATGAATTTCATACGTCATCTGCAAGTGGTGCTTACGATTATAAAATATAAGAAAAACAAAAACATCTAAATGCTGATGCTGCCCCGCGTTTACTATCTCTTTTGAGTTGGTACTTTCAAGTCATTTCTGAAAAAAAAATAAAATTCTGGACTGACTAGCCAAGAATACTAATCAAATATATACAGCAACATTTGCTTTTTGAAACAGTACAATGGTCATATTTTTTTATATATAGATTCAGCATCCATTCAGTATACATAAATGCTTTATTAATAGGATTTATAAAGTGGCATTTAGCTGAGTATATAAAGTCTTTATTAGCAAGTTTTATGAAGCAGTTAATTGAGTTTATAGAGCCTTTATTATCAGGTTTTATTAAGTGGCATTAAGCTAACTGAGTATATAAAGCCTTTATTAGAAGGTTCTATTCAGTGGTATTAAGCTAACTGAGTATATAAAGCCTTTATTAGGAAGTTTTATTAAGTGTCGTAAAGCTAATTGAGTATATAAAGGCTGTATTACCAGTATTTATAAAGTGAAATTAAGCTAATGGAGTATATAAAGGCTGTATTACCAGTATTTATAAAGTGACATTAAGCTAATGGACTATATGAAGGCTGTATTACCAGTATTTATAAAGTGATATTAAGCTAATGGAGTATATAAAGGCTGTATTACCAGTATTTATAAAGTGACATTAAGCTAATGGACTATATAAAGGCTGTATTACCAGTATTTATAAAGTGATATTAAGCTAATGGAGTATATAAAGGCTGTATTACCAGTATTTATAAAGTGATATTAAGCTAATGGAGTATATAAAGGCTGTATTACCAGTATTTGTAAAGTGAAATTAAGCTAATGGGCTATATAAAGGCTGTATTACCAGTATTTATAAAGTGATATTAAGCTAATGGAATATATGAAGGCTGTATTACCAGTATTTATGAAGTGAAATTAAGCTAATGGACTATATGAATGCTGTATTACCAGTATTTATAAAGTGATATTAAGCTAATGGAGTATATAAAGGCTGTATTACCAGTATTTATAAAGTGAAATTAAGCTAATGGGCTATATAAAGGCTGTATTACCAGTATTTATAAAGTGATATTAAGCTAATGGAGTATATAAAGGCTGTATTACCAGTATTTATAAAGTGACATTAAGCTAATGGACTATATGAAGGCTGTATTACCAGTATTTATAAAGTGAAATTAAGCTAATGGACTATATAAAGGCTGTATTACCAGTATTTATAAAGTGACATTAAGCTAATGGAGTATATAAAGCCTGTATTACCAGTATTTAAAAAGTTACATTAAGCTAACTGACAATATGACGTCTGTATTAGAAGCTTCTATTAAGTGGCATTAAGCTAACTTGGTATATAAATCCTTCAATAGAAGTTTCTATTAAGTTGCATTGAGCTAACTAAGTATATAAAGCCTTTATTAGAAGGTTCTATTAAGTGGCATTAAGCTAACTGAGTATATAAAGCCTTTATTAGAAGGTTCTATTAAGTGGCATTAAGCTAACTAAGTATATAAAGCCTGTATTACCAGTATTTATAAAGTTACATTAAGCTAACTGAGTATATAAAGCCTTTATTAGAAGGTTCTATTAAGTGGCATTAAGCTAACTAAGTATATAAAGCCTTTATTACCAGTATTTATAAAGTTACATTAAGCTAACTGAGTATATAAAGCCTTTATTAGAAGGTTCTATTAAGTGACATTAAGCTAACTGAATATATAAAGCCTTTATTAGGATGTTTTATAAAGTGGCATTAAGCTAATTTAGTATATAAAGACAATATTACCAAGATTTATAAAGTGGCATAAAGCTAATTGAGTATATAAAGATTTTATTACCAGGATTTATAAAGTGGCATTATAGGCTAACTGAATATAAAGCCTTTATTACCAGGATTTATAAAGAGGCATTAAGATAACTGAGTATATAAAGCATTTATTAGCAGACTTTATAAAGTGGCATAAAACTAATTAATTATATATATAGAGAGAGTGTAGTACCAGGATTTATAAAATTGAGTATATGAAGTCTTTTTAGGTTTTATAAAGTTGCATGAAGCTAATGACTATGTAAAGACTTTAGTAATAGGTTTTGTGAATAGAATGAATAGATTCTTCCTTTAGTTAGACTACACATTCAAATATTTACAGTAATTAAGAAGTTACTAACGTATCTCTTGTTAATGCTTAGTGGGAAAGTGATGTGCTGGTAAGTCTTGTGGGCACCAATTAAATAATTAAGTCATTTTAATGCTAGAGATAAGACAAATGCAAACATAATTGTTTCTACTTACCTAAAGAGTTTTATCACAACCTGTATGCAAATATACAGTAGACTTGAACTCAGGCCAGTTGTGGTTTTTTCTCATTAAAAACGCATGGCACATACATTATTATTCATGAGATAACAGCCAAAGATTTTATTATTATGTTTAACCCAAGTTCATAAAGAAGTGGCAGTATATAAAAGCAAAACTAAATAATATAGATGAGATGCATTAGTGGGTCTCCCGCAGCTGGATATCGCAATAACACATTCAGAATTAGGATCACTGTATCCATGTATGACTCACCTTTGGCATAAAGAGGAGATAACAAGGATGAGTCAGTGTACACGTCCACTGAGATGCTTTTATTTGTAAATAGTGTAAACAGTCATGCCGAAGCGCCAGTTGTTGGGCAGGGCCGTTTTTGTGCTGTTGCTGTAGAACCAGCGCCTGAGGGAGGGGAGGCTATGAGTCAAGAGTCAGTTAACCACAGCAAACTCCTGGAGCTTCAGCAGATGTTTCATTGCTAACTGTGCTTGACCCAAGAGTGATGAGCATTATCAACCCCCTGCTGGTTTACGTACTCCACATGCTCACCAGTCATTTGCCTATTCACCAGACTATAAAACTGGGGGCAGTTAGGTTCTCTCAGATACGAAAAAAAAGACCACCAAGAGTCACTGGAGTCATTCTAGATGTATCTGTTTTTTAAATCTGGACCAGTCTTGGGCTACAAATGGACCCGGCCTTCTGTGATTAATTAATAAGCAAGCCAAGAAATTAATATTGCTAAATTGCACAAATTTAATTATTTTATCTTAATTAAATTAGAAACCCAACCGCCTTGACAGTTTAAGTAGTATGTCAACAGTCAAGTAATCTTTCTTATATCATGATAATATTTGAGTTTTCTATTTCTGTTTTTTATATCCTACATTTTATTAATTTTATATGTTTTTTTAACTGTCCTGTTTTGTCTTTCCACACTTGTGGAATAGCTACTGGATGCCCTTGAATTTCCCTCTGGGATTGATCTATCTATCTATCTATCTATCTATCTATCTATCTATCTATCTATCTATCTATCTATCTATCTATCTATCTATCTATCTATCTATCTATCTATCTATCTATCTATCTATCTATCTATCTATCTATCTATCTATCTATCTATCTATCTATCTATCTATTATGTGAGTCATGTTCCTTTTTTGAAACATTAAACCACAAAAAAATATGTGTCATATTGTATATGTGGTTTTCTATAATTATACTTAATAATTATAAATCTACTGCTATTTTGGATATTATTATAATTTGATATTTGTACTGCTACTCAGTTACATATTCAAGAGAATAAAACAAGCTATATTTTTCTTTTAATCCTATTGTTTTCATTTAGTGCAATTTTTTTTCTTTCTCTCAGGACAGTCAGTAATTCTGGAGAAAATTCATATCAGTGTAAAATGAATACCATCCACAACTTTCCTAGAGTCACAGTACTACCATAGAAAGAAAACCTTTAAATTGTGTTAATGTTTATGCATTTTAAGTTTCATATTTTTGACTTAAAAGGTTCTGCTTTATAATGACTTATTCCAACAAGCATCAATTCTCATACCAGCTGCTTTTGTTAATTCCTTTGACCTCATATCAGGTAGCCTCATAAACACTTCCTGAAAGTAAACTGTTACTAGTATGTTTCTGCTTTCTCTTAAGCATAGTTTTAGCTTGATCCACCTCTGCTTTCTATCAAATCCGTCTACTTTAGTTCTGAGTGCTAATCCACTCGTGTCATTATCTGGCCATCAACTGATCAATAAGTAAGATGGTGCAGACCCAAGTGGGCTTATGGTGAAACTAACGATTTCCTCAAGGGAAACCATCAATAATCCTGCCTTTAGCATGGGACAACATTTACATGGCTTCAAAGAGTAAATGTTTCACTGTGGCAGACATTGTAAACCGTGATGCCCCACAGACCAATAAATATATCAGAGACATGAAAACAACTGCAAATGGTTGGTATGCATTGATAGCTCATCACTAACTGCATGACTGCTGTGTCTATCTAAGTTCTTGTAGCTGAATCATAACAAATTAAAGTGGGAGTCAAAACCGTTTGTCACAGGGAATATTTGCATGAGATGGCTCATCAAACGGTTTAGATGTTCCTGGGAATGACTGATCTCGGAGAGCAGTTCCTCTTTCGCTGCTTCTGGAGGTCTTAATCTTAACTTTTCATCAAAAGCTTGGTTGCTGGCATCTTCCCATTCACACTCACAATGTGGTGTTACTGCTGTTGATGTTATTGAGTTATAGGGCTAATTAGCTCCAGGGCCCAAACATACCACCCTTTGCCTGCCTTGTATTCCACACCTGCTGCTACTGGTAAAGTGGTGCTCTTTACAATGGCAACAGATTGTGCTATTTTTTCCACTGGGCCAGAGCAATAGCCGACTGCTTTTCTGCCAGAGGGTCTATTATTCAACACCAAAGTCATAAAAAACACTTAGCCTTTTCAGTCGATTCCTGTATTTGGAGTTGCGGCAGGTGGAGTGGTTATTTTAACAAACCACAAAACATTCACAGTTTGACTGCCATGTAGCCTTGTTTCAATCTGCTGGAGTGGACATGGACATACGTTATCCTTGCAGTCATGTGCACAGCAAAGAAAAAAGTCAGTTAGCAGTGTGTAATTACATATGGAAATGCAACACTATGGTAATGCACGTGTGCAAACTCCGAAAAAAGTGTACACCTAGGTGCTGCTCAGTCAAAGCACGGTAACCTGAGCCTCATATTCTACAAACCTCGGCAAATCTCAGTTGCAAAAAAGTTGAAACTGTATATGAACCCTAATAGAAACAGAAGAAGAGTGTTTAAAAACCGGTGCTTCACCTTTTGAACTTATTCCAGATATGATGGCACAGGTGCATGCTCACTTAACAACACTTAAAGATCACTTGTGGACTGCAGGCACCAAGCGATTGTGTTTATTTAGCCATAATACAAATGAATAATAAAAACAGCTCCTCCTCCACACAACTGTATGGAGCCTTCATTGTTATAGTTTATGCTTTTTAACATACATTATAGCTTCAGATCTGGACTCAAAGCTGACCAGTCTGAGGCCCCACATCACCATGATGTTGTCGTACAAAATGTTATAAGCACGAATGTCAATGAAAAAGATACCATCTAGGCAGCATATGTTGCTCCAACATATATCACTCAGCACTACCCGTGCCTTCACAGATGTGCAAGTTACCCACGCCTTGGCCACCAATGCACCTTAATATTATTGCTGTCCAAAGAAAAACAAGTTTCCCAAAAAAGGGTCAATAGAACCAGAAATTTTTCCAAAAAGTGATTTTTGGAGCATTTCTATTGGTTTGCTTGTCATGAAATGTTCCCACGATGTTAACTGTTGCGTTTAATTGAAAATTTTGATGTTTTTCATTGCACAGCAACGATATATTAGCATACTATTAGAGACACTGGCTTTTGAACTGGTACGCTGGTAACAATCTGAATTGTCCTTGTCTTCTTTGACCTGGAGAACACAACATCTATTATTTCCAGAATTAATCTGACAGACTGATTGCATCAGTCCGCTTAAGTCAGTGGAGTTTCTGGACATTGTAAACACATGGTTTCTGCCATTCACAATACAGTCTTAAAGCGGTGTCTATTGACAAAAGTTCTCCTGAACCCCTATCCATCATGACTCACCCCTGCTTGTAAATCACTAGGGCAGTTTTGGTTGCTATTTATACCCAAGCTTAGTCTTGAATTGCCCATGCCCAAGATGTTTTTAGATTTTTGGAAGGGTGCATATTTATAAAAAATGGTAATTGGTAAAACAATAATTATCTTATTATTGTACTTATTATTTGTTATGTCAAACCTTACATTCTGTATCAACTTTTCTGGAATTGAGATTTGTAGCTTCCTTGGAAAACATTCATTATCCCATCATTTGATATGCAAGCTTCAAGATTTAGCCACATGTACAACAAGGATGTTACATATGCTCAGTTTGTGTACTGGCACTGCAAGTCTCGCCTGAAAAAAACCCCCAAAACATCAGATCCCTTTCCACAACACTGGTTATCCTATGCTGGGCATGGCCTTTCTCTTCACAAATCACAAAATTCCCAATAAAACAAAGCGTGGAGATTGTCGCGAAGTGTTGCTAAGTGGTGCTGATTGATCGAAAGTCAACCAGATTGGCTGTCCCGAAGGGCTCTGCTCTGTGATCCAGGTAATGTTGGAGCACGGCTGGCTGGCGAGGCCTTGCTAACAAGAGCGGACTGTCTCATCCATCTTGGGGAAGCGTTCCATGGAATCTATTGATCCAGGAGGGGAGCAAATCCCAGAAAAGCTGTTCCTTGATGGACCCCGACTCAGCACCACGTGGCGACAAGGCTCTAGAGACGTCACACCATGTCCCTGAGATGACACAGGACACCATGGGATTTGCTGGGTGATGATCTGAGAAGATGTCTCTGAGCTTTAATACTCCTCCAGCACTGCTAACATCCGGACTCTGGATGAGCGAATTCACCTCAGGGCTGCTCACTAGTATCAGAGTGGACAAATTACTAGCAGCCAGTCAATAACATTCACAAGTAATCAGCTGCCCTCTGAGGCACACATGCACTTATTGGCACATGCTTCAATAAAACCGCAGAGGCAAATTTGAATATAATACCTGCCATTAATCAGAGATCATTATCACAAACCACAGGTTAGCTCATACAGTTTAGCATCAGGAGTGATTGGTCACAGATAGGGACTGTCACACTTGTTAATGGCTACTCAGCCAAAGAATAGTACTTGATAAGCAGTTATCTAACCACACATTTAAACCATATTGAAGTCTATTAGACATGTGGGACTAAGGGACTTTAAATACAGACTGAAAGTAATCAGCTATTAGCTAAAGCATTATGGCGTCATCTTAGAACAATAGGCATGCAGTCAAATGCTCATTTATTGATACAGACAACAAGGAAAAAACACCACCCAGTGCCTCTCAAGCACCAACAGCCATATTCCTTTCCTCCATAGCAGACACTTTACAACCCGCTAATCTCCACCACTGCCTAACACAGTACAACATAAGCAACACATAGACACGCCCCAAAGCAAACAACAACATTTAGAACATGAAATGCCTTTCATAATACAAGTGTGATGCTTCCCGGGATTGGCCAGGCCTTTCATGCTCCTATGATAGCATGGGCAGCTGTCCCAGTACCTCTGCAGTATAGCTTTTGGAATGTCTATCACCCCAATCAACACAATTACCCCAAGTCCCCTGTTGGGGTAGCTCCTCCACTGGTACGTTGAAGTGTAGAGACTGATTCAAAGTCAAGCAATGGAGCCCTGTTAGCTATGGTAGATTGAAGGCTGGCTGGTGCAATGAGCTGCACATTGTCTCAGCTCATACAGCAGCAGTATGCCAAGGAAGCGCACCAGCGTCATGCGCCGCCAACTCAAATGTTAGAGATGATTGCTGAACCATCGCACTCAGCTCCACAGCCAGCTCGCCTGTTTGGTTCTCAGGAAGCAGCTGCTTGGCCAACCACACTGCCGGCACCTGCCCGAAACGAGTAGCCGCGGTCAATACTGCTGGGCCATGCTGCTCTGCTGGCTGGTCTTTGCCGATGCCTGGCGTCCAGGTGTCCATGCTGCCGGCTGCCACCCAGGCGTCTTCGCTATTGCCTGGCACTGTGGCATCCTCACCGGCATCGCCATCCAGGTGTCCTTGCTCTTGTCCTCTAGCCAGGCTCTGCTGCTGAGCCTCGCTGTACTGTTTCTTTTTTGCAGGCAGCCACCTTTGTGTTCATTTGAGGGTCATTCCTTGCCAAGCCGCTAGTGGGCACTATCCCACATCTGACACCTGTGTGGTGTTGGTGTAGAAAAGGAAAACATGGACATGCAGGTAAATGCTCTTATCATTAAAAAATACAGCAAAGGAGGCCTTGGTGGGGCAGGTCACCAACAGCCATGCATTTTCACTCCATCGTAAAAAAAACTTTAATGCCCACTTTCTCCCCTCCAGCCTAACACAGCACAACACATAGACATGTCCTAAACTGAACAACATTTAATCTCTCCTACAATGGCCACAGTGCTGAGAGCTTTGTCACATATACATTAAAAAGCATTTACTTCTGAAGATCTAAAGGTTTCTTGGCAGTGTTTATAGAGACCAAGATGACAGTGTTGATCTGTTAATATTTACTAAGGCTGAATTTGGGGTCTGTATGAAGTGCATTTAACATCTTCCAAACCTGCAGTGCACTTCTTTTATAATGGAAGTAAATAACTTTTTCTGTTTACTTTATGATGAGCATGAAACATAAATGGATGTAGATTATCTCCTGTAGTCAAATAAAAATATTTTTAATACGCAATATTTTGTTTGTTACGATGCCTGGGGGTCATACCATGTTCAAGACTAGGAATAATAGTACTTTGGCTTTTGTGTTTCTGTGAGTCCCTTGACATGTTTATTGAAAAGGAAGCTGTGACAAGAGATAAGGACTTGTTTATGCCCATCTCTATCCCACCAGACAGGGTGGCGGCCTGCAGTGTAAATGTAAATTAGTTGGCAATACCCTACTTTAACAAATCTTTCTTCCTCTTGAATTAGTTTTGGATGTGGTCAGATATTCTTCTTTGTGTAATGTATCGCCATCAATTAAAACAATCCTATTATATTAAACTGCCTGTTCTTTACCGTAACAAATAAATGGCTTAGATAAAAGTACAGTCACCCATTTCTGGGGACTCAAATAGCTTAATGTATACTTGGATTCTCGATATTCGTGATAGACTAAACTGGTAATTTTTATATTACCAATTATATTATATTATATTACTAATTAGAATATGGCCACGAGACCCTTTATTCACCAAGGAATTTAGTGACCAAATGACCAAGAATTAGTCAAGAAATGGGAAATTATTTTACTGGTGTATTAGTAATGTTAAAAATGTGTAAAGACAAAATTAAAAAAAGCTAGTGAAATGATTATGTTTTACAGTGTGCAGTACAACATATAGAACTAGGCATTTCCATTATCAAATAACTGGGTGAAAGATGACCATTTGAGAACCTTAAATGCCTGAGAAAGCAACTCCTACTGATGATATTAAAGAGGAAACTTCTTACATTTAAAATCTGAGCCTGTCCAAATCTGTATTATAATAGTTTTGGTTTGTAATAATAAATCAACAGTTGTATATGGAGTATGAACTATGTCTAATTTGCATATATACCTGCTTTGACTATGTGTAGAAGCTAGAAGGGGAAAACGGGAAAACTGCCGTTTTTACTTCCAAACACTTTCTCTTTTTTTCACTTTCTCTTTATTTTCTGCGTGCAAACATGACAACCTGTTGAGATACTTTTTCTCAATTTTTTTCATTCTTTTAATTTTATTACCTTGTCTGTTCCTGCAATCCTGGCAAAAACAACATTTTTCTTGTGACATTTTATTATTAATTCACTTAATATTAAAGCTTTTGGGTATATTGTATTACAGAACTGATGGATCTGATGGTTTTTTTACACTTTATTCTCAATCATTCTATTGTGAACTGACCAACACTTCTATTATAAGGAAAAAAGGAATAAACAATTAAACTTGAATGTACAGATGATTGATGGCACAAACATTAGAAATAAAAAGTTATCCCAAAAGCACCATAGAAATGTAAAACGTATCCTGGCTTGAAGCCGGTTAGGTGTGCAGTACATAGTACAGTATTTCTACCAATAAAAGCAATGCTGTGGCCACTGCCACTGTGCTAGCTAATACATTATATTCTTGATCTATGTACTATGCATGTTTTGCTTACTCTGCTAAAAAGCTATATTCCTCATGGGATGTGACATTTAGTGTAAGCAGTTACAGTACAACAGAACTTGTGAGGAATAATAAAAATAGAGGCAAATATCAGACAACAGGAAGTAACGAAACCCCCGTTATATCCCTGTTACAGCTATTTGTATTTAAAAGATTAAGAACTGACAATCGTACCAATCAGTAAAGCTCTGTAACAGTAAACCTACAGGTGTCGAAACCTAGAATCAGTTATATCTGATTATTTGAATGTTTAGCTCCCTAAAATTGCCCACTAACGGTTCACATCAGTCAGGGTCTACGTTATCGATTTGGGACTAGAACATTTTGTTATGACTACAACAATATCAAAAAATCGAACTGAGGCAGAGCTTCAGTATGCCTGGAAGTGCTGAGATTGCAGGGATAACAATATTCCCAGGAAAGGTAACTGACCCTAAGCGTGCCATAAAGACAGATGTGACAAACTGCTACAACCTTCCAGTTTGTTATCTCCAAAGACCATCGGTTAGGCTACACCTGAGGGCTCAGCGTACAAAACGAGGAAAACAAAGGCCCAAAACTGACACACAGACAGAGGACCGCCCGCCGAAAAGAGCAGTTCAAACAGCCCGCCAACGCTCAAAGTCCAGATCTGCTTCTCACCTGACACCAGACAATGCAGGAAGCCACGCGTCAACAATGCAGAGGGTGTTCCTCCGGCTTCCAGCCTCAGAGTAGCAGTAACAGGAGAAAAGGGTGTAAGAAAGAGAATAGACAAAAACAGAGATTGTATTTTCTATTGACAGGCTTCAAAGTGGCAGTCCACTGGAGATGATAAAGGCAGAGGCTGGCAGACATTTAAACGGCCAGCGAACTTACACTCTCTCTCATCCTCCATTTGCCATTCTCTCTTAGCGTTGCACTCTTTCCGCTTTGTCCGCAGCTCTTTGATGTACGACTCCCGAAAGCGGAGCAGACGAGGAGTTCGAGTGGAAGAAAAAGGCCGTTGACGTCGTCTGATGCCTCACAATTGCAAGATCCGGATGTGCTTAATGGTGGTGTGTGAGCTTGTAAAAGACTTAAGTGCCTTTTGAGAGATCGTCTAGCCGAGCCTGTTAATGAGCAAATATCTCACATTAGGTTGCCGCAGTAGTGCCATTTTTAATTACGCGTATGTGTGGGCATAGACGAACGCAGGAAACGCCTGCAGTTGAAATTCAGCTAAAACAGGCTGGTACAAGGCCTTCCCGCTTTCACCCCTTCCATAGAACGTATGGAAGTAAAATGCTGAAACTGTCAAAAGTTTGGAGACACATTGCTTTTCAAAAATATTTTCATGCACATTTTGGTACAGCGTTACAGAGTGTGCTCAGTGAGGGTTGGCGACACATCAAACAAGATTGGTCGATATTGTATTGTACAAAATCTAGTTCTAGAAAGGTTGAAATACTTGGTAAAATTCAATAAAAACAAGAATCTGATCATTCTTTTCAGCTTTGATTCAACTTGCCATGGTACAATGAACAGATTTCAATTTATTTCATTGACCTACTTAAATCTTGTAAATACAAACAAATTTATAGCTTCATGCCACCAACAATCTCAAACAACATTGTATGTTTACCGCTGTGGTTCATGCTCGTCGTTGTCTAATTCTCCTCTATATAATGCTCCATACATTTTCAATATAACACATATCTGGACTGCACGCAGGCCAGTCAAGTACCCACAGCCTGTGTCTATTAAACCACTCTGCTGTAGCAGATGCACAGGCTTGGAATTGTCTTGTTAAAATAACTGCGGACTTCCCGGAGAAAGGACGCTATCTTGATGCCAGCATACCAAAATACACCTCAATGATTGCTTTGCACATTTGCAAGTCACCCATTCCGTGGGCACTAATGTCCCACATACCAACAGAGATGTTGGCCTTTGCACCTTTACCTGATAAACGCCTGGATGTTCCTTTTATCTGTAGCACAGAAACCAGCTGAAACGTGAGATGAGATCAGGCCCAGCGTTTGTCCTTAGCATGTCCGTAGCATAACATCATGCAATATAGTGCCAACAGAGGACTCAAAGGTCACTCACAATCAACAGTGGTTACGGCCTTGTATGACACTGACATTTTTCAGGATGCCCTGAATCTTTTAACAATATTATATCCAGTATTTGTTGAACTCTTGCAATCTTGTATTGAGATCTTTTTTAAAACGGTTTGGCAATTCTCTCACAAAGTCTGTTTTTTCCAAAGAATGAGCCTTGGGTTGATGCTTCTTTTATACCCAAATATGATACCATAATATGTTCAAGACTGTGAACAAATAAAAAAAATATTCTTTTTATTGCATTTTGCAAAATGTGACAACTTTTCCTGAAATTAGGGTTGTAGTTATATTGTTAAAGCTTTGATACTCTGTTATGACTGAATTATGAAAACTTCTTTTGACCTAAAATATGTATTTGTTTTTTATGAAGCTGTATGACTCTCAAAAAGCTGCTTTTTGGAAACAAGCAAAACAGCAAAAATGTCAGCCGTCATAACATGATGACTATCACATTTCACCCCACAAAGTAATATGACATACGTCAGTTGATATATATATATACCAAATGGACACTGAAACTGACACAAGCAGCCCTTATTGTCATAACGCTGTTGACTGGAATAAGTTTTTATAAATGTTTATGTATGTACTCATCATTTGTCATTGAAGGCCTCTGTAACAGTCATGCAGCCTTATGAACTCGTCCTACCGTAACGTGTTAGCATGTTTTCTTTGTCGGTTTATAATTACCTAAGATGATGAACCAGATTAATTGAGATAATAAAAATAGCACGTATGTAAATATTTGAGACAGTGTTGGCTTTGGAAAAATGCCAAAGACCGCACATTTTATCACCTTGTAGTGATGCCAGCACCCACCAGCACTTAAACCTCCCAGCTGTTCAAATCACCTCTGGGTGCTTTTAACAGTGAAAGCTGCCAAATCATTATTAAACCAAAACCCAATCTTCATAGAAATGAGTGAGAGTGAGTTACATGCCAGGTCCATGAAGTGATTTGCATAGGAAATACAAAAGAAGGCAAGATATCCTCAAACTGACAGTCACTGCATGCATTTTTCTTCTTAAAATTAAGGCTCCAAAGCAAAAACCCATTTACTAGAAACAAATCTAAAATGGTAAACATAATTAGGCTTAACTGTTCTGGACTTCAAATTGAAATCTGTTACTGCCCAATGGGGGCTGCACTGACTAATAGTAATACTACTGACTAGTAATAATGACTAGTAGTAATACTACTATACTATATTATACTATATTGACTAGTATAATAGTATACTATATATAGTATTGACTATGAATTGACTAGTGTAGTTGTGGGCAGTGGCAGGAATAGTTAGGTATGCATAACATTTTATAAAGCAATCACATATTACTTGAAATTGTTGGGTTCCATAATGTATAGTAAAATTACATAAAATCCAATCACAAAGAAATCTTTTTCATTTCCATTTAACTGCTGTGATGTGCCATGGTGTTATACAGAAAATATACCAGAATCTCAGTACAGTGCATTACATTCATGGTTACTTTATATTATAACTTTCTAAAGTCATGTTCTCTTGCTTTATAAAGTGTTATGTGTGCATTTATAGCAATTATACACGTTTCTGTCAGGTATAAGAAGGTGTTATACATGCCATATAATGTCTTATAAATGTATTTATAAAGCACTGTAAATATTATCCCTGACAGAAAATAAGTATACTTAAAGTTCATTTTATTAAATAAACTTGAGTAAAGTTAAAGTATATTTTCCAAGTATACTTTATGAATACTAATATGATTGTACTAGTAGTACACTTGTATATGTACTATTTTAATACTTCTTGCAACTAAATTGGCCAACGTTTTAGTTTATGAAAGTATACTTTTTTGTACATTTTAAGTGTAAGAGTAGTAGACTTCTGCTGCAGCTACACTAAAAGTAAACTTATGGGTTAGTTTACTAGTTTGTTAACTCATCTTCAAAAGTATACGTGTAAGTTTCCTTTAAGTGAACTTATGATAATACTTTAAAGTATATAACTAGGTTTAAGAGTATTTTCTACTTAAACTAGAACTTTAACAACATTTATTTACTCACTAGTGGACACACATAAAATTAACACGACATACTCAGATTAAGAAACATATTTGTATCTTTATAAATCTTTATAAATCAAATTTCCAAACAAGTATTGTACTGGATGCCTTTTTGTGCAGGACAGAATTACTTACTTATACTTTTCTTAAGTATATCTCAACCAAGGATGAAGTACAAGTAAAGGCCGAATATACTTAGACTGTTCTATATACTTGTCAGTATAACCCAAGTACACTTAAGTATAACTGTGTTTAGTATATCACTGAGAAGTACATAAAAAGTAAACTGAAAGCATACTCACTTCTTTTTAGTTTAAAAGAAGTAAACTAATGGCACACTTGAATAAACTTCTTTTTTGTAAGGGATATCATATTTATTATTGTGGGAATACTACACAAAAGCTGCGTGAGACTATCCTGAACTACAGTCGTTTTTTACTCATATGCAAAACATCCAATCACAGTCCATTGAGCACAAAGTGAAATGAAAACAAATGTGGGGTACCGGTCAGCACACTCAAGAGGACATCTTGTTACTTGCTACTTGCAGTTTTAAACACAATTAAAGATAAAATAAAAATAATAAAATATGAGGAATGGTTCAGCCACCAGGCCTACTTTGAAAAATGTATTGCTAAGTAAATGGAAATGCATTTCACTTAATAAATTATCATTTGTTTCCCATCAGACTGTGCAGATACCAGAGTCAGTTTAAATTCTCTGCAAAAAATGAGTTTCTGAGAGCTGTGATTTTACCATTCATTAGACACTCTGTGTACTTCTGTAGAAAGAGTGACTAAAGTTCTACAGCTTACTAAAATTTTACAAAAACTCATCTGAAATGCACATCACAAACCTCAAACCACAGCATCTGCCATCCCAGCTGTCATTTAAGTCAATGTAATTTTTACTTATACTAAAACAGGTAGCTATAGATATAATATAGTGATTCCAGCCTTTCTGATTACCATCAGCACTTGAGTCATTGATGAAGCTTTTTATGTTTTTTAAACATTTTGTTTATGTATGAAGTCTGTATGTTACTGGTCATATATTTTGGAGTACTAAAAATCATACATACTAATAGAACATAATGACAGAGGCAGGACTGAAGCACGATGATTGAGAAGTCAGGATTGTTTTAAGTAACATCAATTACCTTCAGTACGCGGATGATACAACACTCAGCAGAAGGCCTATAATGAAGGTTAAAAAACAGAGTGAAAAGATGGCTCTTGAAGAAAGACCACTGATGTGGAGATGGTGGACAGCATTTGCCTGCTGGGATCCTTTATTAACGACAGAGGATCCAGGACTCAAGTAATATGATACAGATTGGCACTCAGTAGAGCAAGGATGAAAGAGCTTGAAAAGATCTTCCAATGGAACTATTTGTCTCTCCAAAGATCTGAATTTACCAGCTTCTCTGTGGTTCTTTATGAATGTGAAATTTGGACCATAAGGAAATGAGGCATGAAATATAATGATATCTGTGAACTTCAGTGATGGTGCGTATCTTGGATGGCAAAGAAAGCAAACAAATGGATCTTTGACTCAAACTGATCTTATCTTGGACCTATTCTGACAAGATCCACTTCAATGGAAAAGACTGTTACGCCTGGAACAGCAGAATGTAAAACAAGGCCAAAGACAGATGTGTCCATCACACGAACCAGCTATTCAAAAGCCTGAAGACTGAAACCGAAGACAAGATAATCTGGAGAAACACTATCCATATGGTCAGCAGGAGTTTTGTATTTATTTCTAAGGCCTGTTTAAAATACAGGCCAACAAATTAATCTCGGATTAACTGGACAGGCATACCGAGTAACCCACCTTATAAGGCTCATCCAGAGTGAACACCATGCAGTGCAGGCCACACATAAGCTCAAAGTGCAGTGCCCTGACACTGAGCATAAAAGATGGTCTTGCATTGTGCTGCACTTGTAGTTGTCTGCAGTGGCCTTGCAGCTTCCATTGTGTCTCCACTCTTGCGCCCCGCTGGGAACAAAGGCCTAGGGGTCAAAGGGAAAACGATGCATGGAAAGAGAGGACTTGTTCCACAGCGGACCACCCCCCCAACATTTACCCCCACCCCTCTGAGCTATACACAGCCTTCTTTCAGCACACACACACACACTCAGAGCGAACCCAAAACACCGCAACACACACAAACCCACATTGTTTTGGGTCTGTTGTGTAATGATTCTAGCCTAAGCTGGTAATTAGGAGGGGACACGTCACCCCCCGTGGCCCAGGCCCGCACACTCAGGCCAGACTCGCAGTGCCAGCTCCACAGCTGACAGGAGCTCACGTGACCCCGGTGAGGCAGCCCTGGAGGCGGAGGGCCCCCTGACGCCCATCATATGGCATGCCCTGGAGGGCAGAAAAGAGCGAGAGAACAGAGGTGGTCGTTACAGGAGCCGGCCAATAAAACGAAAGCTTAAAATGGTGCCTATAGAGTCCGTTCTCTCACTCCCCCAGGGTAACTTCGTCACTCATCTCATGCTCTTTTCTCATCCTTTCAGTTGTTCTTTTTACATCACTGCTGTTTAAGACTTGAAGTCTCCCATTTACCCTCTTGTTGTTGTTGATGTCAGCACTCAAACCTTTTAGCTGTTTAAACCACCAACGGATCAAAAGATGTTCAATATGTGCTTTTTATAATAGTTTGAAAAAGAAAACTGTAAGTCCTGGATGATTTAATGTCTGCTTATCATGCACAAATAAATTCCCAATTAATTTAACCTTAGTCTGAAAGCTTAAACAACTCTTCCTAATTTTCATTCGGATCACTAACCTTCAGTTCTGCTCCTTGAGCCCTGTCAACCTTCTTTAGCATTTTTTCTTCCTCCCTTTAGTGATGCACTATTTTATTAAATTCTGATTTACCAGAACTCAAGGCAGTAATGAGAGATGATAAAAATCTCCTGATCTGACAGGCCTTCACCTAAAACTGCTGCCTCGTAATGTCAGGTTGAAGAACAGAGGAGTGTAGACTATATGAACCGTTCACTGACATTACCTTACTGTAAACAGCAATATTTTTTGATTACTTGAGTCACTGTTTTCTGAACAAGCAATATAAAGACCCACCAATAACAATTATTTCTCTGTTATTTATGAATTCCCACTATAAAGGGAAGTTTCTTCATATTCTTAGACTAGTCTGCTTATCAGCTAGCTAGCTAGCTAATGCTAGCATTAGCCAGACCCCTTTACTTTACCTCTCATGAACCCAAAGTTAGTTAGCTAGCTAATGGTAGGGTTAGCTGTTTTATTTATATTACGTAAACCCAAAGTTAGTTAGCTAGCTAATGGTAGTGTTAGCTGTTTTATTTATATTACGTAAACCCAAAGTTCGTTGGCTAGCTAATGGTAGTGTTAGCTGTTTTATTTATATTACGTAAACCCAAAGTTCGTTGGCTAGCTAATGGTAGTGTTAGCTGTTTTATTTATATTACGTAAACCCAAAGTTAGCTAGCTAATGGTAGTGTTAGCTGTTTTATTTATATTATGTAAGTTAAAGTTAGTTGGCTAGCCAATGGTAATGTTAGGCTTTTTATTTATCTTACATAAACCCAAAGTTATCTAGCTAGCTAATGGTAATGTTAGGCTTTTCATTTATCTTATGTAAGTTAAAGTTAGTTGGCTAGCTAATGGTAGTGTTAGCTATTTTATTTATATTACGTAAACCCAAAGTTAGCTAGCTAATGGTAGTGTTAGCTGTTTTATTTATATTACATAAACCCAAAGTTAATATATATATATATATATATATATATATATATATATATATATATATATATATATATATATATATATATATATATATATATATATGGTGGGACAGCATTTCTTGATTATTGAAAATTTGAAAAAAATACACTTAATCTAAATTTGACAACTTCACATTAAAAGAAAATCATAAATTATCATAAAGATCTGTTTGAAAACTACATTAAAAAAAACCAAAAAGTGAGTATTATTTTCACAAGATATTTGGGGAATGGGATTTGGAACAGCTACCTTCAAACAGAAAGTACTTTCTAAGTTATGAATTTGTATATATTTAACTTAATAATAATCTCAGTAATACTTTAACTTCAAATAGATTAAAACATAGTACATATCTACGGTCTGTATACTTACTTATTTTTAATATTATTTTTTTGACTGTGGGACTGCAATTTAAAGTAATTTGGTCCACACAGTAAGAGAATATCCCTTTCCGTGCTGGATTAGTGGAGAAAGAGAGAAGCAGGGCCGGGGTGAGTGGTGGAGGCATTGAGAAATAGCCAATGTTATTTTTAAATGAACAATTGAGAAAATTGCGAATGTCAACACTTCCACAAGGAAAAACGAATGAAAACAGCAAGAGATCCATCATCAGCTAAGCTGAATAAGGTTATACAACTTTGATTGCTTGTTTAACGCTTCATGTCCCCTTGAAAAACTTCTTAGAAGAAACAAAAACAGACACTCTTTTCAGGATAGTATTCAGCCTAGGTATAGTTTGCCTACTGGATCGAGTTCCACAGCTTTTTTTATATTCTAGATCTCACCCATGACAAACCGACATGCTAACCCTAGAGCTAATGCAGCACTTGTTGAGGGCATGCAGAAGATACTGGCGTGGTAAAGTTTACAGAGAGACGGCGGGACTGCCCCACTGCCCTCTGGAATGCCCTCCTGATTGTGAGAAAATGTAATGAAGCAGGACTATTCATTATACATCAGCAACATCATTTATTCATCTCCCCTCTCTGTCTGTAAACATGCCTACAGCCTCTGATCGACACTGCTGCGACCCCGTGCATGTGTGTGTGTGTGTCTGAAGAAAGACTCTGTGCTTAAACCCTCAGTCTCAGGCCTCAGTGTATTAAATGTCTTGCACTGTGTCTGTTCGTAATTGTTCAAAATTATCGACGGTATTCTCTGAAATCAGCGAGGACCCTGGGGCTCTGCTGGCTGCGTAAATTATTTAGGCAAAAAGTCAAAATGATTATTCGTTTACTTGTCAGGTTAAGTTGTGCTGCAACACAGAACACTGTGTGTGTAGATAAAGAGAGGTACAATACAGGGATACTTTATGTAAAAGGCAAAATGTCGCCAAACCAAGTATTTCAGTCTACAATACCCAAACGTCAGAGCTATTAATTATAAAGTAAGCAGATTCAGTACAAGCACATCGGATATTATTTGTAGACAGCATGCAAGACTGTTGTACTAAATGGTTTGCGAACCAGAAACAGGAAAAAAAGGTTGACAGACTAGATTAGGATACAGCCTCTATACTGCAACGAGAAGCTTACAGTTAGAGAGCGCTTGCTCAATGCTTAGTGTAGCTTAACTAGTGGGGAAGATTTTCTGCATAATTCAGGAGCTGAGGTGTAAACGCCCTTTAGCGTGATTTAATGTAAAATGCTTCATTTGCAGAAAAATATACTGAATTATCAGTTTCTTTTGAATACAATGATAGTGATAGGAACCCAAATACTTGATGGCTATATTGCATATTGTCGCTGTCCAATAAAAAACATGTATCTCTATTTTGGTAGCTTTTTACTTTTCTACATCATTTAAACCTGCCAGCTGTCATTTACATAGTCTGATGAATGGACTGATAGAAATGCTCCAAAATAGCTTGGAAAACATTTGGGTTCTGTTGACTTACACTGAAAGTGGAGTATGTTGTTGGTCTCTCCTGTAAAGTTGCACATTTAAGGATACTTGTTTTTCATTGGACATTGACGAAATATTATTTCTTATTATTATATTTTTTGTTTACTATCCAAAAGCAGCAGTGAACGTGCACGTCTTCTGAGTTTTTCATGTAACGTTCATGAGGCTAACATAATGGTCAATTGAAAAAAAGAGATGTTTTCTTTGGGGACTCTTTTGCCATTGAACACACTGTTTACCTAGAGCTGATACAGATACGCAAGAATGAGCAAACTTACAGGTAAATAAAGGGAACCGATAAATAATGCAACTGATAAAAGAATAATTTACCACTGATATTAACTGTTCTCTTCCCTGAGATGCACCTGTTAGCTACCATAATTTATTTTCTACAGTCAACTGCAGCTAAAGCCCCTTTGACAATACAGGTGCTGACTCTGTATAGTAATATATATATATATATATATATATATATATATATATATATATATATATATATATATATATATATATATTAGCAGTAGTATCTTAAAACTATTTCATTCCAGCAACATCTAACTAAGAAGTATTACATGTAGAAATGAATTAAAACTAAAAACAGATAGTAATTGTTGTTCCCTGTAAGGTGCACCTGTTAACTGCCTTTACCTATTCATTGTAGCCCAAGGGTGCATGGCCATTTTCTCAGCAGACAAAAGTGCAGTGTTTGTAGTGAGTCAAAGAATAAAAAGACAAAACAGGATACAAAGGTATTCTGTGGTTTAAAGAATAGTGTGATATGATATACGTAGTGTAGCATTGGCACACAGAAGAAGAATAACAACAAAAATAGGATATCAGGGACTCTTTTTCCCTAGAACACCCTTCATGTATACCTCCACTATAAACAGATTCTTCTAAATTGATTCAAATACATATTAGGTCTAAACCTCAGGACAAAACTACACTACAGTAACGTCTCGTACATCGGGCAGTGTATTTACAACCATTTAATGGGATAAGAGAAACTGTTTAGGGGCTTTCTGGTTCCCATCACTACCACTATGAAGAATTCAGGCTTTGTAGAACGATTTGTACACCAACTCTGAATGAATTTGTTAAAATGTTGCCCCTAACTATGAAGAAAATGTGAAAAATCAGAGAAGTTCCTCTTTAAAATAAGGCAAAACCAGCTCGTCAGATGTTCAGCAGGCTGCTCAACTACACAACTCACTGGCTTACTAGTTTGACACTCACAAAGAACAAGTTCCCCACAGATATCTCGCAAATATGACAAGAAGTCAGGGTGGCCAACTTTTATATTCGGCAATGAGATTTCTGTAGGAAGGCATGTGGGTAGAGAATTTGTTTGGGGTGGACAGTGTGGAGTTTGGCTGTTTGGGGGGAGGGGGTTGTGTAGATCACTTCAAAATGTTTAATATAGCTTTTTGTTAAATGTCTGTATACACAGCTGCCGAAGTTATATCCTGTCACAGTAAGTAAGGACTGACATAATTTAAGCTTTCAGAGGAGCAAAGACTGAAAGTTGATAAGGTCTGTTTTTGTTCAGCACTGATCATTTGTTGCTAGTTCATTACTAAACAGCTCTAATAAAGGCAAACTATATTCCAGTTACAGAGAACATAGAATCCAAGTAAAAAGAGTTTGTGAATGGTAACCAGCAATGCAGCCAGTGGCCTCTGTAGGATTGGGATTAGTGGTGCAGTGCAGGTAGTAGTGAGTCTCCCAGAGCTGTTTATTTCATACTTCCATACTTTATTGATGCTTAACAATCCATCACACATCTATGACGCCCCTACCCTGGCAAAAGGTGTACAAGAAAAAGAGATGGTGAGTAATTGTGAAAGTTTGTTGGACATCCTGCTTTTAGCACAGCACACTATTCTTCACTATTCAGATCTTGTACGAGCTGCAGTCACGAACGCTCTTGTTATTGATCACGTATAGTTTAGTGAGCAAATAGATACTTTCCATTTTCCTCCAGCTATTGCCCATTTGTTGTGTGTTTAGTGAAGGGTTCTAAACATTCTGACACACAAGTGTTTTCCCACATGCTGATAAGGCCATTGTATGGGAGTTGACAGCTCTGAGAGTTCCATAGATTAAGGTTTTTCCCCAAATCATTCAGATTTTGATGTAAAATGGTTCTTTGTAGAGAAACTTTCTGACTCAAGATTTGACGTCTATAACAGAAATATGTGTTTGTTTTACTACCCATAAATCCCAACAGAACCACATAGGTTGTAATGTCGATAACAGTGAAATGGCATCTTAAAACTATTATAAACAAAAGGCATCTCCGTCATCATGCAGCATATTTCTAAGCATTTTATATAATAACTTTCTGTGAAGAAGCTTTTAGAGGCATTAAAATCTTCCAGTGTCTGGCTCCTATTACCTCCACTGTGAACAATTCTGACTCAGTAAATGGAGTAATGGAGTAACCAGTTTGGGAAGAGCGCCATGCCTGAAACCCCTCCTCCTTCCAATCTAAAGCCATAACAATTCACATGCTCAATGTGAGATCCCGTAACAAAGTTTATGCAATTCCCACCACCGCCAATCTCCACCCTGTTCCTCAGTCCAACCAGGGAGGGGGAGTCCGGCCTTCCAACTACAACCAGTTCTCTCCCCTCCCTCAATCAGTCTTTCCATTCATAGTCTGGACTCTTCAGAATATAGTAATACTGAATCTTTTATCTTTATATTTAATTATGCAATAAATAATATGCAATATTTATGCAATAAAAAATTATGCAATAAATAATAATAATAATAATAATAATAATAATTGTAGAGTTTTTTCAACTACCAAAGACCATGTTTAGGTTTCACTTTGCACTAAATTAGAATGTGTCCTATAAAGATCCAGCAAGAGGTATTACATGTTAATATGAGAAGAGCTGTGAATATAGAACAAAAACAGTTCTTACAAAACATATTATTTGAATTGAATGCTAGTAAAGAACAACCCCAGTAGCAGTGACTGTGGTGTACAGACAGGTAAGGACTGCTTACCACATAACCTCACTATACCTTATTAGCCCACCAAAGGGAAAACCTAATTATGCAAAATCAAATGGTGCACTTCGTGGCTGAAGCACTATGGCCTTCAATTACTGAACCTGAATGCCTTTGGTCTTAACTGTTCCCCACAGCCCCCCTTCTCCAGTAAATAGAGGCCTCGCTGATCCAACAGGCTTCGTATTATTCTCCATGCATTTTCTCCTAATGGCCTCAAAAGTGCTGATATCCACAATAAGACAAACATTAATGCACCAGCAAGTGAAAGCAGTTCGGCATTGAAGGGGATGTTACATGCATTACAAATATTGAGTCCTTGAGAGGAACAGACCCTACTCAGATACAATAACATCTGATTAGTACACAGTTTAAATGACAGTTAACAAATAGATTTAGATCACTAGCAGGAGGTTTAGGGTCCTTGGTTAAATGCTAAAACAGATCATTTACAGCTAACTAAATGCATCTGATGAATAATGGAACTGAAACAAAAGAATAATCAAACATTGGTATTAACTGTTCTCTTCCCTGAGATGCAGCTGTTAACTGTAATATGATATTTTATACAGTTGCAGCTAAGACCTCTTTGAGGCTGGTGTAAATGACAATGAGGCTGCTGACTCTGATCTTAACTGTGTCTATTGGCATCAATGCTGTCAATAGACATTGGATCAGAATTGGATCAGGGGGGCATCTTTGTTTACCTTATGTTAGAACTTTCGGTGCGCCAGCGGACACGTTGATACTAATTACAAGCAATAAGGAGAACAATCATAAAATGACTAGCATAATAGGTTCAGTTAGAGGGAGTCAGTAATTGGAGGAAGAGGAAAACTTGGCTTTAACAACAGTGTTACGAACACAGCACATAAAGATCAGAGTGTTGTAAAGCCGCCTTCCAAAGAAGAGGACCTGCGTCTCTGGCTGAAGGCGCTAAATTTAAAACATCCACCCCAAACCTCTGTATGTCTGTTCTTACCATTCTGTGGAGGAGAACCAGCATCAGAGCATCCTTATCCAGAGAAATGGCCCAGTTATGAAGCTCTGAGGAAGCAGACGTGTCGGGTGCTTGCGAGTTAAGTAACTGTTTTCTGATCAGTGTCCACCGCGCTAGGCTATTTGGGCTGTAACTAACACCCATGCAAAACTTGGGCAGCTGGCCTGACTTTGGTTCACACCGGCTTTAAAAAAATATAAACTCACCGTCTTTGTGTAGGAGTACACGGCCGACCTTCCCACTGTGCAGGTACTGATATGCTGTACTACTTTTATAGTTTTTCATTGCCGCACCTTCTGAGAGTACAAAATAATTAAAAATGTCGCCATAAGTAACCTCAGGCTACCTTTTCATATAATCCACCCACTGTGTTATTAACCTCGGATGAGACAGTGTTGTCCCATTCGACTTTGTATTGTCTCTCTGGTCTCCTCCCATGTAACTGTATTCATTTTGGTTAGCAGAATGGAAGTTCTAACACAAAGGCGGAAGAAACACACGCTTGAAAATGGGTGTGGAGAAATACAGTGAATACATCAACGCTTAACCCTCTACCCCACAGCCCAGCACAGAAGAACACAAACAACCCTGCTGCACAGCCTATTTACAAGATTTAAGTTAATCCAGTGCTTCCTATGAACCTTTGTGCATCCATGGTTGTACATTAGAATATTAAGTATAAAATATAGTACAAAAATATGTTTGCTTTACTTTGGATGAGCCTACTATAGCCAGTGACAACGAAGGCCTCTTACAGTTTTAAGTGTCAGTAAAGCTGCTGAAGACTTGAACACTGTAAAGACTATACACTGTCAAAAAGGCGGTACTTTACAGGTACACGTTTATTCATCAAGGTATGAACAACATTATCCTTAAACTCCAATTGTCTACCTTCTTCTACCTAATGTGTTTCTGCATCCCCTCCAGTGGCCCTTCCACCAGCAGAATAGAATCAACAATTATATTTCAAGCTAACATGGTGGCTGGGCAGTGCTGCTGTTAGGAGCTTAGATGGTGTAGCCGTGCAAAGAGACTCACAGTGGCCACCATGGTCCCCTCATACTGTTATTGTTGTTGCTGATTTTGTAATTAGTGTAGGTGTGCTGTTTGGATTGAATTGTATCTGTGCAGGTTGGGCTTTATAATGTAACTAGTAGTTCATCTGTCTGTAATTCTTGAATGTCATGTTCCCCTGTAATACCCCCTTCCCAGGTTTAACGCTCAGGCTGCCCATATGCAGTTTTCTGCATCCTCTTCTGTGCCAATGCCACAATATAGCCTAACCATATAAAACGTTTCTCTGTTATCCAATGAAGTGGGCCACTGTTGGCACAGAGTGGGACTTTGTTGTGACTCTGTGTTAAGCTGCTAGTGAGCAATGAGGTGTACAAGGTAAAGATAGGGAGCCCTCGCCGTGAAAACAATTTGCTCCTCTCCACAATGATGACCGTGCCACAATTAAAACAAACAATCTCTGCTGTTGCAATTCATGTTGTATTTGCTGTTCAGTGTCATTGTTATTGAAAGAGTTTCATAATACAAAAACAGAGGGATTCTACATTCATTACATTTATATGTACTTATAGAATTTTTCCACCATCAAAATGTGTGTGCTGCTTGATGAGCAAATGAAGATCATATAATCAGTACTGAGGTTTGAGAGAGCAAAGTGATTGATATTCAGAGCAAGCCCGAAGTTCTCAAATTGCTTTTCAATGAGTCTTGGTTATTATTTCTACTGACCACAGTTCCTGACAGTAGAGAGAGAGAGAGAGAGAGAGAGAGAGAGAGAGAGAGAGAGAGAGAGAGTGAGAAAGAGATGAGAGTGCAAAGCCAGTGCCACATTGCCCTCTGGTATCTCCTTTAAGTGGAGGAGGCTTTTCCCAGTTTTCTCTCTTTACCTTGCTCATCATGAAAAATTCACGACTCCATTCCCGGCTAATTGTTAGCTACAAGACAGAGTGTGCTGCCTGGTGGAATTAAATTAACCCATTAGCCGGTGCCTCCATCAAAGCAAAGAACCTAGTGAGCGTATGAGCAGAATTTTATATTTTGTCCTGACATTGTCTTCAAATTGCTTGAATGACAAAAATCTTCAATTACAATTCAATGAGTTCCATCACTTTAGACAAAGGTGTGAATCTTATTTGCCAACACACTAAGAATTGATAAGAATTTAATGTGTAGCAACATATTAGACAAGATCATACGGAGCCCCAAATAACTGCACAGAAAATAGCACTTCAACACATTCGCGATGAGCTTCCCACCCAACACCCAACGTTCAGTCGTATCCACACAAACTGGGTCATATTCAAACACAACGAACGTGTCGCTCCACTCTTACCCTGGGAATTGAGCGAGCTGATTTGATTCCTGTCTATCTTCATTGTCACTGATTATTAAGCAAGTCATCAGCAGCAACGTCCCCAAGCGGAGGACAGAAAACACACAGCGGAGGGCGCATTAATTGGCAGCTTGGAACTCAGCGCTGTCGCAGCCTGTGAAAAACCAACCCGCTCACAGAAAGCACAGATCCCACATGTCACAGCTGAGGTCAATGATGATGTATTGACAGGCAGAAATGCCCTACTTAGTCCCCACTTTAGCAGTGAGATGAGGGAACCTGGTGATGGTTTCAAGTGGCAGACACATGAGGAGGGCGAATGAGATCTGATGAAGGCACATGGGTAAACAGACCTCATCAAATGGCTAAAGAGACTAGGATGCACACTGTGTTGTACTCTGGGTCCCATCAGGGCTGCAACAGTTATTACCAGCAATATAAGCTCTGCCAATTACGAAACAGTGCCTGTTGTTTTATTGCCATAATAGAACTAATACTGTACCGACTCTACCTACATAGACTTCATAACACAGGCATATGCATCGATTGATGTATGTATTTGTAAAGCAGTATTTGAATATTCCAGACATCACATGGTATAAATTGCTGGGAATTCTTAGAAGCATCAGGCATCAGAAACTTTTCAAAATACAGTTTTTTTTAAGAATGCCATTTACTATATTCTAAAATGTATCAGAACAGGATGTGAAGAAGTCTCGTTGTGCTGATTGCCAGGCTGTTATTGTAAATAAGAATATGTTCTTAATGACTTGCTAGGTTAAATTAAAGGTTAAATAAATACATTTATTTAAGACATATTTGTTTGGAGTATGAATTATATATATATATATATATATATATATATATATATATATATATATATATATATATATATATATATATATATATATATAAAAGAACCAAATGTTCCATATGTTTTGTATGTACTTTAAAGTTTCTTATTTTATTTCTTTCTGTTTGTGTATGCCCTTCTGCTGCTTGCTCCCATCCCCACTTTTTATTTTTTTTCACTTGTTTACTATATATTTTATACGATTTTATCTTGTATTGTGTTGTTTGTAAAGCGTCTTTGAGTTTCTTGAAAAGCGCTATATAAATCAAATGTATTATTATTATTATTATTAAAGTTATGTCAATGCAGTGTTGTTTACTTCATGAAACATTTTATATTGCCTTGAAATTACAGACGTTAGCTAATTGTAAACAGCCAAGCATTATTTTATAAATATTTTGCTCATTAGTGTTATGAAATCCACTTGTAGACCTATATCCCCGTACAAAGCGTAACCAAATTCTACATATAAAGTGTTACCAAAGCTACATTGCAACTTGAGTTACATTATTCAAACTGTCCTGCAACTTAACCAAGCATCTTATCGTAGCGAAACAAGCTTCATGAAACAACCAGTGTAAATGGTGAGAACACAGCAATAACATTGTTGACCCAGTTGAATGACTGAGCTCGGTAGAGCAATACACAAGAAGGAACTGGTCTACTGGGTGTTTGATAAAGACAATGACCAAAACATCAAAAATTCAAGCAAATTTTTGTATTAAGTGAAGGTGCTCCATGCAACTTTGCTTTAAATAGCTTTGTGCAACTGATGTGTTGCACAGAAAACATGTTGCAGGCAACTTGTAAAGCCAACTGTAATGGAACTGTAAAGTAACAGGTTGCTTTAATGATTTATTTCACTCAGAACCATGTTAATTTTGTGGCGTCAGTCATACCTGTTCTGTTTTGTTTGTGTTAAAAAATGATGTGTATGCTTATTTTAGGCAGAGGTGTTATAAATGTGAGGACTGGCCACTGGTTTAAATATGCATGGGAAAGCTTGTAATGCTTAACATGGTGTTTGATTACAGAGAAACTCTGTCAGGAGGCATTCTGCTGGTTATTGAGCCAAATTCTACAGACCAGTATAAGGTTTATATCAGATTTTCAGATCTCTTCCTTTTCTTGTATGTATGGTAATAACCGGCCAAGCAGTTAAAGATTGTTGAGATTGAATAAAAGTGTCAATTGTTATTATTAATACTATTAACTTGTGTTACCAATAAACACAAACGAAGAACAGACTTCAGACAGGAATAGCTATAGTGCCTCATGCCTTCAACATCTGAAGAGGGGCATTAAATGTGTCACAGTTCTCTGTCTTATCACATGGGGAAAGAAAGACGGGGCCACCGGAGACCGGTTTTGGCTCCTCCTGTGCTGTGCTGGGCTCAGAACCGGAACAGAGGCTTGGTCTAGTGACCTGTTTCGTGGCAGTCCAGGGGAATCCACATCTGACAAAAGAAACCGCCGCATTCTGCCACTAATTAAGACCCAACCTCATTAGGCCTCCGTTCTCAGACATCTCTTGCCGACTCCAAAATGTCTCCCTACTGTTTGCTCACTCTCTGCTTTATGACTTCAACTCCGTTGTGGTGAGCGGGTAAAGTGGTTAAATCTGATAAATGAGGCAATCTTTAAATATTAATTATGCATTAATTACATTCATAAGACAAAACAAACTCCCGGTTAAAGATTCATGAGGAGTCGGCTTGGTTTACTTCCTATTCTTTTGTCCAATGCGATCGCAGTGAGTCACTGAAAGGAGGGAATTTGTTTTCGTGCCGAATGGAAATAAACACAGCTACTGCATTCCTTCACCTATGGATTAAAGAATGGCGGAAAAGAAAGAAAGGATCTTTTCCAAAATGCTTAAAAGTAGCACAAGAGATGGAAAGATGACACAGGAACGATGTCTCTAAGCTGCTTTGACCTATGACCCCTCTATCCTTGCTCCTCATCTTAGATTACAGCACATGTGGGGCACTGTGACCCCATAACGTGCCGCTGACCTTGACTACGCATGCATTCTTGCTACCACATCTTGGTTAGTACTGCTAATAGGGACAGTCCACCAATTTTACAAAGGTTTTGTAGAGTTAAGTAAATAAAATGTAATCAGTCATCCCGGGTAGTTTAATGTGAAATACACCAATGAAGAGAGAAGAGAGTCAGAGGAAACAAGCTTTCTATCGTCTAAAAGCCACCAAGTTTTCTTTTTTAATCAGAATTTTTGTTATTTTTTGTCTATGTCATTTGCACTCAAAGTTGTCAAAGGTATTTATATTCATTACTCAGGTATAGATACAAGTATAGATACTATGGTGAAAAAAATACTTAAACTCAAGCTTTTTACTCCAGTAAAAGTGTAGAAGTACTGCTTTCAAAACTACTTAAGTGTATAAAAGTAATGTAAGGAAAAAAATGCCATTAAGGACAAAAGCTTAGACTGCACCACAGGGGTCTATAGTGCACTAGCCCACCTCCCCAAAAAAACATTTTCTAAAAGCCATAATGACTATAATGTTATATTAAAATGTTAATGCTGATAAATTTGGGATGCGCTAGGCTTCCTGTTTCAGCCACATATACGCCCATTGAAAATGAATGTAGTTTAGTACAATGTAAATATATTAAAGACGCATATCTGTTACTACTGAGCATTAACATATGTTTCATGGAGCAGAAGATATGATGACTAGTTGACTATAAGTATTGTAATGGTGTAAAAAGTCAAACTTCAAAGGCATGTTATCAATAACCTTTACTGGAATGTAAAAGTACATGAATGAAAACAAGCTGAAATGAAATAGGAGTAACGAGGCTATGTTTAAAATGTAAGGAGTAGAAAGTACAGATAATGGCGAGAAAATATCAAAATCACTTGAAATAAAACCTCTTTATATTAACTTACATAGAAAGTGGTTCAAGTTTTTGGCTTCTCCTATGAAGTTGCTATTTTAGAGGTATTTGTTTTTCTTTGAATAGCTATGATATGTTGATCGGATGCCAGAAATATTGTTTTGTCTTATTATAATCCATTCCTGATGAATAGGTCTATGCAGGACATTGTAAAGCAAAATAGTCTCCAAAATAAAAGTGTCCACTATTTTACCCTCATCAACATTTCATATAAAATCTCTGGTTTAGACACCAGTAGGTTCCTGGTAATAAATAAATTGACTATATTTGCACTGTATACATCAGGAATCCTGCTTTTCATCACCACCAGCATAAGAAAATCCAGGTTAGCAAGTTTCCCATATAACCGTGCTGAATTCCCCCTTAAGATACGGGCAAGAAGATTGTTCTGACAAGATTTCACACCAGTTTTATCAAACTCCATCTAGTGCCTCCCATCACCTCTTGTCATCTCTGAGACAAAACGCATTCTTTAACTGCTGACCGTGGCACTTTCTGAGTAAGACAACACCAAAAAAAAAAAAAACACAAACACAACAAACACAACAGAAACCTAACACCCCTTCCTGTAACCTTCTCCTCCCACCCCTCACCCTAAGCTCTCCCTCGCTCTCTCTCCTGAGTTCAATCTACCTCCCTGCTCTAATAAATATTTCACAGGTGGAAAGTTTAGTAAACAGCGGCGTACAGGGGCTGTAGTTGCCGAAGAGATGGATCGCCAGGGGAACGTGTGAGGGGTGTGTTGGGATCACCCTATTGGCAGGTGCAGCTTCTAGGGAATGTCACTGAGCCAAGCCCAACCTATTCCCTAATAGAATCATACATGTCAATCACCCTATGACCACCAGTATAGGCCACGCCCGCAATAATCCTCAAATGTTGTTGTAATAAAAATGTTGTCGTGCTGTCAAAAAATTTGTATCCCCAAAATAGTAGCTTTATAGGAGAGGACACAAACATTCTAAACTTTCAATTTAAATGAATGTAAAGAGGTTTTATGGCCTTTTAGTCATATTAGAGCATTTCTATTGGTCCATTCATCATGAAACTTTCACAGGACATTCAGCTGCTGTGTGCAAATGATATAGAAAAATGAAAATCCACAATAACTGAGATTTTTCTTTCTTTTTTGGTCAGTGATAATGTCTGCGTGTCCTAAATATGGCCATTTTAGGCTAGTTTTAGGCATTTTACACTAGTTTCTAACTTTTGTTTTCACTTAGTACTGTTTGCTGATGTAGCAACCTCTTTTTTAGATTACTATAGACTAATTGTATTTATCCATTTGACATTAAATGTCTACGCAGTGCAGAGGACATCTGGTGCTTATAAACGGTGTATAAAACGGGCAAAGGCAGCCACAAATTTTGGTATGGCAGTGACGTCATAGTCGCTGAATGAGTCTTTTCAGCACTGATGGGCCGGTGTTGCTGAGTGATAAAATGAAACGGACGATGTACTGCAGGCCTGTGATTATAGACCATCCATCTTCTGTTTGAAGGGACGATCAAAGGCCTATGGGCTAATGAGAGCAAATCATCTGAGTTACACTGCAGCTGCTGTTTCTTTTTCTTTCAAAGCAGGAACTTCTAGAACTCTTCACTCCGCACTAGGACTATTACACTGGTGGTAATATTTGATCGTTTTGATCGTACTGCATGAATTTGTCCAGTCATGAATCTCCCACTTCACAGTATTGCTCTGTAACTGTCAATTAACTGCAACAAGCACATCAATTACCGTTACCGATATATCCTATATGTATTATGAAACACTACTGCGTTCAGCGGATGGCGTAGTACATTACATTACATTTCATGCATTATACATGTACTGTGAACCATTGTTATCAATCACATACCTCTTTATTAAAAGGACAACAGGCATAAGATCAGATTTTGATCAGATTAATGTAGACATTAAAAAGGAATTCCAACACATTCTACAAAATGCCGTTTAGAGAGGTTCTATGTGAAATGATACTCTGTAGAATACTTTATGAACTCTACAAAGAGGATGCAACGCTTGCAAATATAGGCATCTTATTTTCTGAGTTATTATAGATTAATGTTGATGATGGTGATAAATCTGAAAATATACATTTTCTTTGGGTATTAGGTTGCCTTACAGCACCCTGAATGTACATTTCCACCATGATTGCCTTTTTAAAAATGAGATTTAGGCCAAAACCTTATTGCTAAAGTACTGTAAAACAGTGCCTCGGGCATCAGCCAATGCATTTAGGCCTATTCTGTGTAATAACTTCTTCTGAAGGCAGCTCCTATTACCAGCACTGTGAACAATTCTGGCAAGTGTTTCACGTCAAATCACTCTAAATGACCTAGCAATTTAATAATAATTACCAAGTTCCTGATTGGTTTGATATACAGTCCTATCAAACTCTTTCAGAGATCAAGAACCTGTAGAGGACATCTGAAACCTAAAATATCGACAAACTCAATTACAAATCTTACTTTAAGGACCATTTACCCAAAAGTGGTTCTGTGGCATCTACTGCCAACTTTATTTGTGTATGAGAGTGAGAGAGTGATAGGGAGAGAGAGAGAGAGAGAGAGAGAGAGAGAGAGAGAGACAAAGTGGGTGAGTGTGCTTGCATATATGTGTGTGTGTGTGAGGGGTGGTGGCGGGGAGGGGTGACGTGCAGGGTGCAAACGTGGTGACAGCAGTGAGATCCGTGCTGAAACACTAGCCGACCCCGGCGGGCCAGCCACACAGGCTGCGAGTGGGCTCTAGCTCTGGGGAGGATAATTGGAGCAGCGCAGGCAACATATGGCCAAGCAGGGGAGCCTGCTGCTGCAGCAGCTGTGGACTGGTGCTGGAGATCAGAAGCACATTAAAGAGACTGTCCCCCCACCCCCCACCTCACCCCACCCCAACCCGCCCGCCCTCCTAGCCCCGCTCACTCGGCCTACCCTCCCTCACTCTCTACTCCTCCTCCTGCTCCCATCCTCTCTCTCTGCAAACACTTATTTAAATGACAGCTCTTAACTGACCCCCCCCCCCCCCCTTCCACCAACCCCGCTCGCATGCCCCCAGGCAGCTCTTAATGCAGAGGTAGAGTGAGTGAGAGAGAGACAGAGAGAGAGGCAGGAGAAAGGGTGTGCCAATAAACTTCTCTCACCCCCCCTCCACATCTTTCTCTCTCTCTCTCTCTCTCTCTTTCTCTCTCTCGCTCTAACACTATTTCACCCATCTTGCTAAGAAGTGCTGTGAATGAAAGTGATGGTTTTTTATTTTTCATCTTCTCTCAGAGTACCTTTCTCCGTCTCCCCCCGTCTCCGGAACTGTAACCCAGCGAGCAGCAAAGTTGATGTGAAATATATACGAGGCTTCCTGTGGAACGCCAAACACATACATCAGACCGGCTGGGTAGTTCAGAAAGAAGAGCAGTGGCAGCTCCTATTTTAAACCAGAAATAAAAAAAACAATAGCCACATTTCCTGTAGGCATGGAGAAAGCAGGAGACCCAAAGAGAGACAGAAGAATAATTGTGTACCTCGTGGAGCAACGCTAGACACATCTATTTGTGCTTTTCCTGCCTAATATCTAGATGTACATAGACAAATGTTTGAACACAACTCCGAGGAAGATTTAACTGAAATATTCATACGTCTTCCTCTGGGAGAGCCACGGATTATTTTCCTCAGTGAGCAGACTAGTGTAGAGCGAGGGAATGATTAAAGGGAGTGAGGTCATTGCTATAAAGTCTCTGACATCATAGAAATGGGGGGCTTCAGTTCTACCGTCAGCAGAGTGCGCCTCAATGTACAGTACTGCGCAGAAGTGCTAGGCTCCTAGGCACGAGATTTAAAGCTACTGATCTTGGCCATGAGCAAGTCTTTGGCTTTTAACACCATATAACATTAGTGTGAATGCAAGTAAACATAGATGTAGTAAACTTGTGAGCTAGTTAGAAGATCACGTGTTAGGTTCCAGAGTTCTCCTGGAAGCCCCCAGCTGTCCACTGATTTATTCAGTTCCACTGCAAGCACACTCGATTAACACAATGAAGTATTGACTAGTAGAAATTGGTTGACAACTAAAACAAACAGGCTGCACTTTATAAGGGTTTTCAGTTTAAAACGTGTGTTAAAGATCAAATCAGTCCAACATGACAGGAAGAAGAAGAAGCGCTCTCTTGTAAACCTCTTGTTTATCATGTTGAAGGTCCTGCACCAGGTTAGATCGTTGAAGGTTAGCTAGTTAATGAAAAGAAGAAGAAATTCAAAGCTTTCTTAAGTTCCTGGCAAGAAACCACATTCAGAAGCAATCAAAAGACAAGATAGATAGAAGCAAAACAGAAGCTACCACTAGGTTTTGCTTTACACCACTGGAGGCGCTCTTGAGCAGTAAAGGGATAAAGTGTGATTCCAAACTTGCAATGTTTCTTCTAGACTGGTAAGAAGTGAAGTGAAGGGACTGTGACTTTCCTTCTTACTATAGGAGGTGGACACCATAATGTTCTGTTGAATGTTATTTATATTTATTGTAATATTAGTGTTTGTTAGGCTGAGCAAATACATGCTTGTTGACCAACAGAATTCTAGAATACAATTTCTTGAGGTGACTAAAACTTTTGCACACACTGTACTGTACATGGTGTTTATCTGATCATTTAAATAAACTTAGGAAGCATTGGCTAAAAAAAGAGATTTGTGAGTGTGAAGACTCTTTAAAAGATTTAAAGAAATGTGATGTAATGTAAAGGTACTACACCAACTCATTATTGGTTTAATTTTAACAAGGTTTTAACACATAATATATCTAATTGAAAGGAAACGATACTCTGAAGGACCATCCATTGAAAAGGTTCTTCTATGGGTTTGCGAGAAGAACCCATTATTAGCAACAGTGTATGCTCAAAGAAAAGACCCAACAGGTTCTTAAATAAATGATGACAAAAGTAACCAAATGAAAATGAATGAAAGTACCTTTCAGTGAATGAATCTGTTTCTCTCGTTCCAATTATATTGTATTCTCAGTGAAACTATACAAACTGCACTGAAATGTTTTATCATACTTCATACAACTATTGTTGACTGTACAAGTAGTTTAATTAATTTGACCAATTGCTTTTCAGTGTTGTTAAGATTTACTGATGAAATCTATGATATGAAACAAATACGAAATGAAAGCTTTGACACTGTGTAACTTAAATCTAGTTTCTTAGCACTACTTTAAACAACATTGAACAAAAAGTTGATTTAAATTTACATAATTTAAATTTATAGATTGGCTCAACAATAAATAATTTTTTTAGCTGTCTAAAGAAAAAACATGCCTCTATATTAACTTATTTATCTTGTTAAAAATAATAATAATTAATACTAAATTAATAATATTTTTTGAAATAATTAAAGTTTCTATTTCAGATTAATTAGTTTATTGTTATACCCCGGCAATATGCTGCATCAACCTGATTTCTACATTTAAGTACTTAATTTGATTTGCATGGAACCAACATTTATGTCAACAACATTGTTTTCAGTGTACACTCTTAAATACAAAGTGTGACATAAAATGGTTCCATGAAACAATTACATAGAAGAAGCACTAAAGAACCTTTATATAGATTATTCTTTATATAACCTTGATAAAGATCTATTCTGCAAGAGACCTACTCTACAGTTTCCAGAACAGTTGGGTCGTATGAATGTTATTGGCCACAGTACAGTAGATGGAGTTGGAGCTTTCTGCTTTCTATCATTCTACTGAATAAATGAATGAATGAATGAATGAATGAAAGAATGAAATTTAAAAGGGTAAGTGATAGTTATTATAAAGCTGCATGAACAGAACTCTTTACAGTATTGCTTTGTAACTGTCACATAACGGCAACATCGAATTCAATTATGGTTCCAGATAAGTCCTATATGTTACAGCACATCCCTGTTTTCAGTGGATGGCATGGTACATTACATTTCATGCATTATATATGCACTGTGAACCATCGTTATCAATCACATAACTCTTTATTAAAAGAACAGCTGTCCTATTAGATCACTTTATTTCTACATTTATTTCCACTTTTTTCAAATTCTGGCATAATTTGGTTTTCTTCAGAGAGGTTTGATGTGAAATGCTGCTTTGTAGAGTACCTTACTAACTCCACTTTACAACAACATCACTCTTATAATTGTTTAGGAGTGCTTTAAATTGAGTTCATAAAGGGGTATTAAATAATAAATAAATCAGAGAGAACGGCTCACTTTTGCCCTTTTTATGAACGTGTTGGAACTGCTTAGCAATGATTCTTCAAGTGGTTATGACCTAACTAATAATAATTAACAGACTACATTTCAGCATTTTATTTAAAACCAAGCACTTAATAAAGGTACTCTTATTCTGAAGTGGCACCTATACTTTCTTAAAAAAAATGATGGTGATGGAAAATAGGGCTTCTAATGGATATTAATCAAATATTCACATTTTATTTACTATCCAAACTGACCAGTGAACCTTCATGCATCTCGTGAGTAAGTGATGTTAATAAAGGTAAAGTAGTACTTTTTTTTTTGGGGGGGGGGGGGGGGGGGGTGTTGATATTGTCACTGTCCAATGAAAATCAAGTATCTTTAAAATTGCAACTTTACAGGAGTGGCCAAAAACATGATTTACTTTCAATGTAAGTAAATGGAACCAGAATTGTTCCCAAGCTATTTTGAAGCATTTCTATTAGTCCATTAGTCATTAAATCTTCAATAATTAATCTTCACAATGTAAACGGCCATTGGTGTGTTCAAATGATGTAAAAAACTAAAAATAGACAAAAATGGAGATGGTTTTCATTGGACAGCGACGATATGTTAGATTTTATTGTAAATTGTATTATTTGCACATTAATTATATGTGACAACAACATTACGGAATCCTGATATTAACATCAAAAAGCATTAAAAAAGCAATTCCACAGTTCTATATTATTTTGCTGTATGTCCAAGCAGTGGAGCACTTAGGAACATTAATTTTGAGCCTCTCAGATTACAATAATATCTATTTGACTAGTTAACTTTGTATTAATTTCCTACATAATGTGGGTAATATGTTAAAAAGTGCATTATATGAACTTCACATATCAATCCTAAATTATATGTGTGAACAATTCTTATAATAATAATGACAATAATTTAAAACATGTATGCTCACAATATCTTCATGTCCTACCTAATGCAAAATTTCACTCAGCGTGCGATATGAGAGAAGAACTCTGTTAGGAGGCTGCTCAGTTCTAAGTTCTTCAGCTCCTCCTAGTCTGTGAGTACTGTGCAAGAATTTACAGCTTTGCTGAGCCGAGTCTCAGCGCTTCCACCAAGTCCCACGAGCATTACTAGTCCTGGATGGCATATCTATTGTCTCACCATGAAGTATTAATCATGTTTTAGGAAGAGAAAAAAAAACGGCGGAACAGAACTGCAGACAAGTCTCCCTCGCCTCACACAAGCCACGGAGAGAACAGGCCCTTAAAAAAAGACGCAAAAATATAGAAATCAGAAGAGAAAGGGACTGCAATTGTTCCAGTGGATGTGAGTGGAGGAAAAAAAAAAGAACAAAATCTGATATTTGAATAATTGATAATGAGGTGATGTTTAATAATTCACATGAACAAATCAGGGAATGTGGTAAGTTATTAATCTTTTAACTGCACACCTTGGTCCGACAGGCTAAAGCTTTCTGTGAACAGACTATGGTGCAGTGGCCCAAGCCAGGGGTTCAAGAGTTTTGGGGAAGGAGACCTCCCTCTTCAAATTCTATAGTCCTACAGCATGCTGACGGCTCATCCACAGACAGTCACAAGTATTCGCATGGTCTGCTTGCCAGCATATCAAGTCATATAACAAAAAAAAGGAACTACCATGTTGTCAGAAGGTGTTGGGATGGCTGTGAGTTTGATGCTTATATGCAAAAGATGGCAAGTCAACTGAATCATTCAAATGCTGTCTGAAGTCATATCTGTCAACAGGGGGTTATCATATTGTGTTGTCATGAATTAATAATCAAGAAGATTTTAAGAGGTGTTTTATTTGATGTGTCAGATTCGCTTGAGGAAGGAGCTCGTGATTACTTGCGATGTGCTTTCCCAACTATAAACATCCTCCTCGCCATTAGCCCCTAGCCCTTTACATCACGTATGAGGCCTTAATGTCACGCTATGCATTATTACTTATCTCTTGAGTATAATTTGAAGTGATCACAAACGCTCGGGTTGTGTGGTAGAAACCCACACACAGGGCATAAGATCTGCATGGCAGCTCCGAGTACAGCGCTGGCCAAGGCTACATGTGATGTGTTACAGTATAAGGTAACAAAGGCTTCTTCTGTTGCAGCTGATTGAGCAGGAGGTGCATCTGCTCCCATGCAGAAGCTCTTTCCCAAGCCAGGATCGGGTGAACAGATGAGAAAGAGGAACGAAAGAAGAGCTGGGCACCTGCAGGACCCCGCCCTCTGCTCCCACTTTCCCCCGTCTGCAGAGCTTTGCCCGTTGCCAAGCATCAGCCATGGCGTTGCCAGGCGAGCCCTGCATTATTAATGGTACTGCGTGGAACGCTTTCTGTCCCCCCCACCTCCACAGTCAGCCTCTGCGTTCAAGGTGGACACTGCTCCGCCAAACACACCAGCGCAAACAGAACTTCTGTTACGAAAGCATCTCACCTGAGAAGTGATAGGCCTCAACTTGCTGGTATCCCGTACTGACTCACCTGTGCGGCAGGGCGGCTGGCTTTAGACTGCTGCTAATGGCCCATCTCTCAGGTCCAGAGTGCTCTCCTTAATGGGTGCTGATGAACAGCACCTAGAATTTATTCCGAAATCTCAACAAAAGTGCTCGCGCCTCCAAAATCCCTTGTAATCCTGAAATTATAAGTCAGACAAGTCAGTCAATAAACACGGGAGCATGCGGCTTGTCCGAATGGCACGAGTGCAAACTCCAGCAGTCCTTTGAGAGATTCAAGAGCAATCATCCCTGCATATTTAAGTGGATGTCCAGGTAAAGCATCCTAAGGCCTAGAGAGGCTTAGAGAAAGCTGGCAAGAGCGAGCCGCCGCTTTGAAAGCCGGACGGGAGTGTGTGTGCAGGGGGAAGAGAGTGGCTGGAAGTTTATATGTGTTCTCCCTGAACCAGGGGACTGAATAAATAATACAATAGATATTCCTCTGATGAAGTCTCGCCGCGGCATTCATAATTATTTCATTGTTGCTGTAATGAGAGCGGCGTCCCGCTGCACCATGCACTGTCAGGTACGAGTGCTGTGCCTCCAGGCGGACTACCACTGCACCTACACCAATAGATAAGACCACTGAGTTAAGCCTAGCAGGCCCATGATCCTCTATTCTGGTGTCAATAAAGACTTTACCAATAAAAACAGATAGGGATGGTTGTTAGTACCTCAAGCCGCATGAGCCTTGTATCTGTCAAGGGCTCTGATATCTTGTTTGCTCAAGCTGACTTGGGGTTGGGATCAGAGCTAAAGTCTGAAACAAGCCAAGAGACAAGTTCCTTTTCATAGTATTATAAAGGGAGACACTTTTAGTGCTATCAAAGACTGATATATCCTGAAAAAGCCAGCTCTTGTAACATCTGCAGTGGCATTCGCAATTCATACTCTCTCACTCTGGAACTGACTCGGAACTTGGTTATCTCAATTAATAATATCCTTGTAGCATGTAGAAAGGTCAGGTTTAGTATTTACAAAGGACAAGAGGTAAGCATTTCGTTGCTGTCCAATGAAACATAGATTTCTCCAAAATGGCAACTTTACAGGAGAGGCCAAAAACTGTCATTACTTTCAATGGAGGTCAATGGAACCAGAATTTTTTCCAAGCTATTTTGGAGGGTTTTTTTGGTCCATTCATCATAAGATTTTCCCACAATGTAAACGGCAACCCTTACATTTAATTGATGAAGAAAACTAGAAATCGTAAAAAATGGAGATTCAAAGTTCTAGATATGGTCGATTAGCAGAGTTGCTATAGTATATGTTCAAAGTCTGCTGACATTTTAAACAGCAAGAAAGCTCTGGTGCTTGATCGGTCTTTAGGGTCCCACTTCATCTATTTAAAGTGGAAGAGGATGAGGAAAATAAGAAGAAAGAGCTGTTCTGCTTTCCCTCAGCCCCCTCTGGGGCACCGTTATTGTCTATCAAAGTAGAACCAGGAGTTCCTTAAAGCCTTGGTCAGACGAGACATGGGAGGAACAGCCCAGAGCTGTGAGGAACGGGTGTCTTCTATACGATAATCCTGTTAGCATTGTGAAGAGGAGGCCATGGAGCACAATGGCACCCCATCCTGCACCAGCTGGGTTCCACAGCGCTCCCCGTGGGCCCCCTCATCTCAGAACTTCCCCCCCGCTCTCCCCAGAGACCCCAAAAATGTAGTCCTCACTGCCTCTAAGTATGCTATGTTGCTCAGTTGACCACCTGCAGGGACCTTCACTGTCATTGCCTCTGGTCCAAGCAGACATCACAGGATCAAGCCTTCATATCACCAGATGTACACTTCACTGGATGGATGGAAGGGTAAACAGGGCCCACAGATTTCAGACTTGGGAACATAAAGACCGTCTCTAAAAAGAAAGGGTTTCTCCAAAATAGTAACTTTATAGGGGGGCCCTAAACGTCCTTTACCTTTAATGTAAGTTTATGTAAAGAGGTTTTATTACAAGCAAGTTTGGGCCACTTCTGTTGATCTGTTCATCATGAAACCTTTAAATGTGTGTTGAAATGATATAGAAAAATAAACAGCTTTTATATTGGAGACATATTGGTTTATATTGTTTTTGAATGTTCTAAAAGTCTAATCAATTACATTACAAGCATTTACAATTATAGCATTTAGCCTGGGTTCACGCTGCAATGGTCAGCACGCTGAGGCTCAAGGCGCATAAGCATTCTATCACCTTCTCTCCATCACACCCTCTCCATTCCATCTCAGGCTCATTATCCACACCGCTTCAAGAGGTCTGCTCTACCCCTCATGCACACACATACTGATTCTCTGCTACAGTCAACACCAAACAAGCCAATAATTAACACAGCAGCACTTTGAAGCAGCGGGTACACAAAGCTTTCCCAATCAAAACAGCTAGTGAGACAACAATCTTCCATTGAAAAAAAAAAAAAAAAAGGCACAAGAGCGAAAGCAATGGGGGCGAGGGGGGCGTGTGGGGGGTGGAGGATAGGGGTGCGCATTGAGGCAGCTCGCAACCTCTAATTACAAAGATAAGCCCACAATGAAGAGAATCAATGGGAGAGCATCACTTGGAATTTCAGCCCGCATGCTGAACGCCCTGCATAAACATATTTGGCCTTAAGCAAAGGCATTAATATTTCAATAAATAAAGAAGAAAGGAGATCCAAGACAAATGTTTGAGCTTTCGGCCCTCTTCCTCTTCCTCTTCGTCTGCATTTCTCCTTTGGCTTCTAAACAAATGCCTGCTAGTTATCTCCGTGTCACACAGCACATCTGTCTCGATATGTCATCTTTGCTTTATGGAAAACTGTTGGGATTACAGATGAAACAGAGCCGCGCAATCCTCTGCAGCTTTGGGAGGACGGGAGAAAAAAAAAACAGTAAAAGACCCATTCCTTTTTTTTGCAGTGTTCTGAAGCGCTGGAGACGGGAATGAAACTAAAATTTACATATCATTAACGTTTCTGCCTCTGTTCGCTGGTATATTTACATCATTTTGTTTGTTTATTTGTTTTTTCCTTTGTTTACTCCTCTCTATTCTTGTAGAGCACAAAAAGTGTATATCAAGTGTGATTATATGCAAATTTACAAAATGTAAGAATTACAAATTCAAAATGACAAACCATGTAGTACAAGTCAGGCTACGTCTACTGTTGTACTGGCTCTTCGGGGGGTTGAAAATGAGCTGTGCAAGGTCTACGATTGGGAAGTTACATACAATTCTTAAATATATATTGTCAAAAGAAACTATATATATATATATATAACTTGCATCCCCAGCATGCTGAAAATGATGAACGTATAATGGTGTTGGTGGTTTATTACAATAACCCAGAGTGGCAAGGTCTCTCCATCTGTCTCATTATAGTCGTCGCCCGACCATGAGGTCCAGATTGTGCCCCATGGCTGCAGGGGTCTTAGGTGGGGGGTCTTAAGGCCCAGCACCCTGTCTGCCCTAGAACAAGTAAACAGGCCTGTACTTTAAAGCTTTTACACACCAGTTCGAGAGTAGACACACTTTATGTCCAACTGCTGTAAGGCTCCTCTGCATAATTCATAAGCACTCAGTTAATCTATTGATCTGTGCGTTTCCAGAGTTAGTGTGGCCAATTCTGCCTGGATGGAAAATGGCAGGTAAACCTGGGGTGGAAGCTGGTGAAAAGAGAGTCGGAGAGTAGAGAAGAGAAAGGAAGACAAAGAGGGAGGTATGCAAACAAGTGCAAACCGAAGAGGAAGTTTAGTTCCATCTTATATTCCCCTGAACATGATGTACACTGTAATGCAGCAACTGCTTGTTAAACCAAGCAAATCAGGATCAGAAACTTTTATAGATTTGAAAATGAAAAAAAGACAATGGAAGCATTGCAAACTGTTGAAAGATAATAAAATATAAAAGTAATGTTCTCCAGACTGTGGAAGGCCTGAAAGAGATTAATTTTATTATTGTTTTTTTGTTTTTTTGGTAATTTATTCTCTGAATGAGGTCTCACATCACATCTCGCTCAGGTTGCTGGCCACAACCTCAGCTGCCATGCATATTTCATGGCTCTTTGGCCACTGACCTGTCAGATAATGAAGTTGTCCTGCTAACATTTTGTCCTGTCCTGCCTCATCCGAAAGCTCCCCACTACCCTTGCTTTTTTCCCACCCCTCCCTTCAACAGCCTATGCCCTGGAAAACCCAATTTCACTCACTTCTTTTAAAAGAGTTTGAAGTAATATATAAACACTGTCAAGTGATTTTACAATTATTGTTATTGTGATGTCAGAAAGACAAAATTCATTTACATACATCCACCCCTTTAACCAATAACAGGGAACAGCCAATCAAAACAGAGCCTTGAGGGCACAGTAAGAAATGTTCACATCAACATAAAGTGAGGCATTTGATACATACAATCATGTAAAAATGGACGTAAGAATGAAAAATATAAAACACACGAAGAATGTAGGATATGGGCTTCAGCCTCAGAGCACAGCACCTAAAGTCCAAACAACTTCCACCAGGTGCAACATGTACCTGCCCATTCTCCACCTCCCCTCAACTACCGCACCCCTAGATCTGCATCTAACAGCCCAACCCCTGGATGGCAGGGCAGCATGTCTTCCGTACCTGGGGAAAAGGTTTACAGGGCGAGGAGGGGAGAAAGGGTGTCTCACCCCACCCCCACCCTTTCTTTCTGGCTTTGTATCTTTAATTTGTGTTGGCAGTCGATAAAATATTTACCAGGAACCCTAAAGGCAATTACATTAAAGTGTGTAGTTAGACACCCTTTCCCCTCAGCAGCCCCACAGTATGAGCCCGCTGATTTGGTGAATGGTCGCAGGCCTACGTTAGATTTTACACGCTATCAATAATTTATCAATTGCCATGAAATGGGGAGGAGAAGTCTAGCAAGAACGATAGCGACACAGAGAAAAAAAAAGAGAGGAAAGTGAGGTATCTGTCCTCCTCGGCTCACTGCGGAGTTTGTCCATTTGCTTAACGTACCAGAAAGATTCACCGTCTTGGCGTGGCGTCTTGGCCTTCTCCTTCCACGGCCCCAAGACACCCAGACGCACACCTTAGGCATAATGGGACGGTCAGTGTACAGTAAAAGTGGACAGACCCATCTGAGAGTAGTACAAGATGAACAAATGGGTTCAAAGTGGGGGGAAAGCATCTATATCTGTACTGGACATGGAAAACAGTGGAACACCACATGGGACGAGAGGAATGGACATGGAGTTAAAAAAACGAGAGGCAGCTCAGGTGGTGGCACGGCCACACACTTTGTTTTGCTTTGGCTTTTTGTTGCCAGATATTTGCTAGTTGGTCAAAAGTACAGCTAAAAGCCCAATTCTGGAAGAGTTCTTGGCTACTGGTCCCTATAAACACACACAACTGGTATATTGCAGCTGCTGGAATAAAATAATAGCTTTACAGGACAAGCAAAAAACATAATTTACTTTTAATGTAAGTCAATGTAACCAGACTTTTTTTCCAAGTGACTTTGGAGTTCACAGTCTATTCATTATGAAATGTATACACAATGTAAAGGGCTTTTTTTAAACAATGTCAAAAACCAAAAAGCGCCAACAGCAGCGATATGCAACCCCTCAATGATTCTTTACATTGTTTTCCACAGCTCCGTATACACTGTCTGAGTATCGCATCGAAATTTACAAGCAGTCTATGCAGCACAGCCTATTAACTAGAAGAGGAACAGCCAATACAACCAATTCCCCACTCCAGCATTAATATTCATTGAGGAAAATGTTCCATTAGCAATAATCAAGCACTTCCCCAGGCTTGTTTGCAGAAAACTCATCAGGAAAGGGAGTGCAGCTCCATGCTGGCAGCCTGGCAGAGGAAGCACAGATGACATGAGATAAGGAGTTGGGGAGGGGACGCAGATGATGGAGCGGCTCAATGCATTCACAGGTAAGCTGTGATCTGTAGGCAGATTGTCCATACGTGTGCCTGCACATGCTTTGGCATTTGAGCTGACTTTTTGTGTCCTGATGCCTCCCCCCCACCACCCTTCTTCACGTTTGTCCATCCCTCAGTGGCTGGAGTCCCCGGTGATGGTGGTTGCCAGGGGAGAGGTGGTGGCGCTGATGTATATTTGATGAGCGGGTGCCAAGACTCTAGCAGGGAGCCAGGCACGAGGGGACAATGTCGCTGGCAGTGTTCGCTGCTCGGGTTTCCGAGTCAGACTCGCCGAGACTGCCGCTTCCATTGTGGGCTTCTATTGTCAGTGTCTGGGGTTTCAGCTCCAATTAGAATGATGGCTGTGTGGGCTCAATACAAGCCAAAGGGAGACAGCTTGTGTGCGTCACAGAAAAAGGCCTGTGCTGCGCTCCGTTAGTATATGTGTATATGTAACATATGATCATGCTTTGATCATGAAAACTGCTCATATACTGGTATAACCAACATCTGATCCTGAGTTTCTGACCCCGGCAGTGTCTTTATGGCTGGATCTAAAAAAGCCACTTCTCAGATACCAAAGGAACTCCTGCATCCTGAGACGTTAGGTCGGTTGATTGATGGCTCTTATTTGTCTGACCATAAATATTTATGATAAATATTTCATTGCAGTTCCCTTATCCATTTTGAGCTATTTATGCTCTAATTGGGAATCCATATTGTGGTGTATACCACAAAGTAAAAGGGCAATAATTAATTCATGCATGAAACTGTATGGCTAGCCACGCAGAGAAGCAACCATCAGATCGTCCATGTCACATTTCAGTCACAGTCACTAAAACACAAGCAAGCATTTCTTTCCAGCTGTTATGAATAGAATCGTCCAAATGACTACAGAGGGTCTTGTCAACAGCTGGAACGCGCACACTGACGTGTAAAAGTTTGGTTGCATATTCACTCTTTTTTTTTTTTTTAGGATTTAATGAATTCATTACGGACAGAGAACGGAACCGCTAGGTGAGCACACCTGCTGCAAAGGCTCTTAGTGCAGCTTCAGGCCATCCTGCGATCTGTCAAATTTTCAGCACCAGTGGAAGCACGTGACTGAAGACACGGGGCACCGGGTCCCGGGAGGGGGCGTGCTCGAACGCGTTCGCACCAATGAGGCGGGAGGAAAGTTGCGGATGGGCGGGCCCACAAGGAGAGCGTTATATTTAGGTGCCTGCGTAAATACCTACTGTATCAGACTGTTAGCGGTCCGCTTCAGGGCGCACCTCTGCTGGAGAAGGAAGCTCTCCCAGGCAGGACTCACGCCTGCCTTCTGTTGCTACCACACTTCTTTCTTTTCTTTCGCTGATTTGGTTTGACGTATAAAGCGGAGAGGGGAAAAAACGGAGCTAAGCGAGGAAGACGAGAAACGACCTTCTCTAACTTCTGCCATCATGATGTCCATGAACAGCAAGCAGCCTTTTAGTATGCATCCGATCCTTCACGAGCCGAAGTACACACCTCTCCATTCCAGCTCGGAGGCTATTCGCCGGGCATGTCTGCCCACGCCCTCGGTGAGTCCCGGTCTTGGTGTTTTCTCAATCGTGACCGTGTCCAGCGCAGCTACTTTAGCGGCTGGCGCGTTACCTTTGCGCTTAAACTCTGATACAGAATGTGTATGTAACTTAGTATGCATGCGACCTAACTGTCAGCCAAAGCTGTGCGCCAGAACTGCGTAATGCAATGAAGGATGCGCTAAGGATGCGCTAAGGATGCGCTAAGGATGCTCCTACAGAAGTTTATAGAAAGTCAGCTATATATGCACGTGATAAAAACAAACTCGAACCTGGATGTGATGCCGATCCTGACCTCTGTGTTTTTTGCGCTCTCCCCACCTCCCCCCACCTCCCTCTCGCCGCAGCTGCAGGGCAACATCTTCGCCGGCTTCGACGAGACGCTGCTCCAGAGGGCCGAGGCTCTGGCCGCGGTGGACATCGTGGCGCAGAAGAGCCACCCGTTCAAGCCGGACGCCACCTACCACACCATGACCACCATGACCAGCATGACGTGCACCCCCACGTCGTCGTCGGCTCACCTGCATCACCCGTCCGTGCTCTCCTCGCACCACCACCACCATCACCACCACCACGCGCACCACCAGGCCGCGCAGGGCCTGGAGGGCGACCTCCTCGAGCACCTGACGCCCGCCATCTCCCTGGGCGCCATGTCGACGTCCGACGTGGGCACGGGCCACTCGCACATGGCGGCGGCCATCAACCACATGCAGCCGCACCACCCGCAGAGCATGAGCATGCACCCGCACGGCCTGGGCTCGCACGCGCTCGGCGGCGGCGGCGGAGGAGGAGGCGCGCCGGACTCGGAGCCGGACCCGCGCGAGCTCGAGTCGTTCGCCGAGCGCTTCAAGCAGCGGCGGATCAAGCTGGGCGTGACGCAGGCGGACGTGGGCGCGGCGCTGGCCAACCTGAAGATCCCGGGCGTGGGCTGCCTAAGCCAGAGCACCATCTGCCGCTTCGAGTCGCTCACGCTCTCGCACAACAACATGGTGGCGCTCAAGCCCATCCTGGAGGCCTGGCTGGAGGAGGCCGAGCGGGCGCAGCGCGAGAAGATGACCAAGCCCGAGATCTTCAACGGCGCCGACAAGAAGAGGAAGCGCACGTCCATCGCGGCGCCCGAGAAGCGCTCGCTGGAGGCTTACTTCGCCGTGCAGCCGAGACCTTCGTCGGAGAAGATCGCCGCCATCGCCGAAAAGCTGGACCTCAAAAAGAACGTGGTGCGCGTGTGGTTTTGCAATCAGAGGCAAAAGCAGAAACGGATGAAGTTCTCGGCGACGCACTAGGGGCCATTGTTTTGTTTGATTTTTATTTTTTTGTCTTCGGGCTGGGTGGGGGGATTGAAGGTGGGCACCTGAGCTGGAGCGTCCCAGAGACTGGAAACAGCACAAACTTCAGAAACTATCTAAGAGAAAACAAATAGGAAGACACTCAAATGCTCTCAAACATGGAAAGCAAAAAAAAGCGAGAGAGACACAGAGAGTGAGTGAGAGAGTGACAGAGAGAGCGTCATCAACTAGTGGCAATTAATTATTGTACAAAAGGGAAATAGAATAATAACGATTATTCTCTTAAATAACTCTTTTATATTAATTCGTGTACATACCTGTGAATACATTGCACCTCTGTGAAGAGCGCGTCGTCGTCCTTTTCTTCTCGTTTTTATTTTCCTTTTTTCTCATTTCATTTTTTGAGCAAAGAAAAACAAGTTTAAAAAAAAAGTTTCAAAAACTTTAATGTTATTCAATGTGTTCCAGAAGAAGAGAGTTTCTCTGTAAGAGGAGGGAACTGCTGTAATCCATTGCATGGTTTACTAGGGCGTTCAGTGTGCATTTCTAGTTTTAAACTCCCAACGTGTTTTGAATGCATTGCAATAACAGAGAGAGAGAGAGAGAGAGAGAGAGAGAGAGAGAGAGATATAGCACGCACAGGCACGAGCACACACTCTCACACCCACACACACACACACACACACTATAGGCTACCAGTCTGTGTCTACCTCATGAACCTCGTCCTGACACTCACACACACTAACCCTCTCATGGTCATTCTGGAAGTAGAGCAGAATCCAGATCCAGTCTTTATTCTTTTATTCCTCACTCGCTCTGTTTGGGTTGAGTTAGGTAGACACTGTGCTCCTGTCTCACTGCTGATCTCACTGCAACGATGCTTTGACAATCAAACGGTTAGAAGAAAATAACGATGTAAAGGCCCCTCAATGTCTTCAACTGCTGTCTGTTGTCCTTATTATTATTATTATTATTATTATTATTATTATTATTATTATTACAGCTGGGCCTGTGGATGGGAACATTGATTAGCTTACACTGCATTCTCAGAAGTTCATTGCACTTTGTAGATAACTGTTGAGAACCCCGTTTTTTGACTTATTTATATTCTAGTTACTTTTTTTCTTATTTACTTATTTATTTGACATTAATTTATTTGGAAATCCGCGTATTTTTCATTTGTGAAAGTGTGCTTAAATGTGTCTGTGTAAACGACAGAAATTCAAATAAACCATGCACGTTTTACCTCAACGCCTGTTCTTCTTTAATCTCTGACATCGATACATGTATCTATAGTACTCATATCTAGTACATGTTCCAATATTAAATTGTACTATATTGATAATGTACCATACTAAATAGTATTACGTAAAATATATATACATATACTAGCATGTAGTATAGTAGTCTCCATTTTTATTTAAATATATTGTTTAAACAGCGTTTATAGAAACAAGACAGCTTATTTTTATTACTGGTTACATTTTTGTTCATTTCACTTTTTTTGATTATTTATTGTTATTTATCGTTTTTATTCTTTTTTCATATTCCTGTTATTATTCGTTGTTATTATTATTAGCCGTAATTAAACAAAACAAAACATACTTTTTGTTACTATATTGTAAATTAAATCTAATTATAATCATAATAACGATATTTTATTTGCTTATTTAATCTATCTATCTATCTATCTATCTATCTATCTATCTATCTATCTATCTATCTATTTGGATTTTTAATGGGAAACTATGAATTATAGTGAAATATAAAATAGTCTAATCCGTCTTGTGTTTTAAACACAGAAGTGCTGCTCAAAGCGCTGTTATTTGTTTTTATTTGATTTTATTATTTGCATTATTTGTTGTATTATCTTCTATATATGTTTTATATTTACTGTCTCCATTGTACACTCTCAGGATTCGAAATAAAAATAATAATAATTAATAAAATAAATAAAAAGCTAAAATTAACGAAAACCAAATATATTAAAACAAAAAAAAAGTTAAACGGAGCCAAAAGTTTAAATTAAATGAAAACAACAAACCAAAATAACATAAATGAAACTAAATATAATTAAATAAAAGAATTTCACCTCTAACCGACAGGGAAATCTGAGGTCACTGCGCGGTGATTCAGTCCGAGGGTCCTGTGCTGGGGGGCTTTTCTCCGTGGTGTTCAGCAGGTGGTTTTCAGCAGTAAAAAAAAAATCAGTTATTAATGAATAATAAATACGAACTGTTATGATAGTATTGATTTCTGTATGTGTTTGTTAAGAAGATGATCCTCTCGCTGAATGCTCGGCTCATGTTGTACAACAAGCTCGAGCCCTCTTCCCCCTCAGAGATACAAACTGCTTACAGCCACTCAACACTGACCACAGTCAACATACAAACACTATTAATAATAACAGAAGCGGCTCCAATAATAATAATAATAATAATAATAATAATAATAATAATAATAATAATAATAATAATAATAACAATAATAATAATAATCGTTTTAGGCATTTTAGTGTATTATTTTACCGACATATATGACGTAATTATATAATGTATATTATTATTGTTATTATTATTATTACAATATTTATGACATTATTTAATTAGATGTAGTTCTATCACTACAGCACTGCTGGGTTTATTGTACAGCTGTTTGTAAATAAATAAATAAATAAATAAATAAATAAAGTACATTCTTTCGTTGTATTGAATGAAATTAAAATGTGTTATATTATATTATTAATGCAATAATGAATCTGTTATTGAGCCACGCCAAATATAAACTCCTTGGCCCTCTAACAGAAAGAGATCACTCCAGCACACCGCGAGCAGTGTGGAGAGCTGAGCGTTTACCGGAGTGGACACCGAAGGCTGCAGGTCCACGTGCTCTGCTCTCTCCACAGACACAAACAGAAACAACACAACACAATGTCACAGCGCTTCATCCATTCCCAGAAAAAGAGCGGTGGATAGCAGGAGCAGCGCGCTCGGTCTGGCTTTCTATATATTTATTTCTTTTCCTGCTCAGCAGATCAGATGTGACTGAGCAGAAATGAATGAAGGTTGTGGAGATGATGGAGAAGCCGCTGATGTTGAGCAGGAGGAGGAAAGAGTGTAACACACACACACACACACACACACACAGTCCCAGCCCAGCCGCGCTTTAATTGTTTCACTTCAATAATTCACAGACTGAGGAGCTGCTGCCTCCTTTGTGTTTTCCTGTTGGCTCTAAACAAGACAGCTGTTACGCAAATCACACTCGAACTGCAGCACGCAGCTTCCGCAGCCAGAGCCTCCGAGAGACGAGGAACCAAATAACTAAATCTAAAATAAACTAAAACAATTAAAAACATATAATAAGAAATATAATGTAAATAATTTACAAACACACAAAATATAAAATTAACTAAAACCAAATGTAAAACTCATGTAAAACACACACACTATATATATATATATATATATAGATATATATATATATATATATATATATATATATATATATATATATATATATAGATGTAAAAAATAGACGTATTACGATTAAAAAAGTACATTAAAAATGAGCATGTCAATACATAAAAAATAAAACTCGAAGCCGCCATCAGAGTGAGTCAAGTGTATACAGTAGTAGTAAATCAGTGAAGTTCAGCTCTGAACAAGCTCTGCTTTGTCTGAAGAGGAGCAGAGTTCATAAATGGAGCACATATGCCGAGCATCCATTAAAAGGGCTCCCACTACAGACCTCTGATTGCTGATGGAGTAGGAGAGAGAGAGAGAGAGAGAGAGAGAGGGAGAGAGAGACGACTAAATGCCAGTATCACCACCTACACGAGGCGACCCCCATTTCTGGATACTCTGTGTTCTCTCCATCTATATAATTCATCACGTGTCGGAGGAGATAAACGTATATAGACGTGAACTCGTGCAGTTTTACATGTTCAGCTTTATCGGCCGTACTATGTGTGGAGCGCGCGCGAACCGAGAGAAGGCCTACGAGCGGGCGCGTGTATATAAGAGTGTGTTAGCTATTATATATATAATTTCACTTTTAGCTTTCTCTTCCTCCCCTCGTGCTTCTTACCGACTTTGTGTGTGTTTTGCCATGAAGCGGAAAGCGCATTTTCATAAATAGACCTTGGCCAAGCGCTGCGGATGAAATTTTAATGAAGCGCGAGTCTTGAGTGCAGCTCGACTCGGGGGCCTTGGAGAAGCAGCATCTCTCTCTCTCTCTCTCTCTCTCTCTCTCTCTCTCCCTCTCTCTGGAAACACAGCAGCGCCGAGGCTCGACCTGGACGGCCTCGTCACCATCGTACGCACGAAGTTTTCGATCTTATTTTATGTTGCGTTTTTTTTATATATATGGAGCTCCCTTTTGAAGTCTGTGCGCGTGCGCGTGCTCGCACGGACCAACCTGTGTGGCTGCTGGGTCAGATCACACCCCTGGCATTGGAAGTTTTCAAATCCGGACAATGCAATATTTATTAAGCGGGTTCATTTAGTATAAAACACACACGCGCACGCCAACACGCGCCGCGCCGTCTGAGAACTCGAGCTGTTCAGAAAAGCAAAAAAATATATAAAAAAAAAAAGCGCGCAGAAGGTTGCATGAAGCGGATGGATGTATCCTCTCTTTGAGTCCCCCTGTTGCGGAGGGTTTGTAAATACAGCCACGTGGTTTAAGGAAAAATGCGCGCGGAAAAAAAAGACGCGCGCGCTTTAAAAGGAGAGCGGCGATGAAGGTGAGAGGGAGTGGAAGTCAAATTGATACTGACAAGGTGAACAAGGGAAATCTCTCCGCAGCGTTTGCTGCCGTCTGGTTTGAAACAAGAGCGGATAAAACAAACAAATGCGCATAATTTGGCGTCTCTGGAGCGCGCGAGGGGACGGAGTTGGCGGGGGTGGGGTGGAAGGTGGGGGGTATGCATATTCGGCTGTAATTAAAACAAGGCGAGGTAATTAGGAACATTGTAGACTTCATCAAGCCTAATGAACGAGCGGGAGCGAACGAGGTCCTACAGCCCACCACTCATGTTTTTAATTTCCAGTTAATATTAATTTGTGATGATGCAATAAGTAATGATATTCAGCGTGTCCACCATTTACCTTCATTACAGCTTCTTTGTTTGGGAAGACGGGATTTCAGTTTACCAAAGTAATCTGTAGGGATTGGTATTTTTCTAGAAGTCTAACAAGTGGGCTGTTTTTTTTTCCTCCTCATGATCCAGATGTTGAGATCTGGACTCTGATGTAGTCAGTCCCTTGTTCTAAGAACACTAACAGCTTCTCATTTTTTTTAAAATCTAATTTTCTCAGGTAGGGCTTCTTGACAGCTACACATCATTTCAGACCCACAGCGTTCTCACATTGGAAGGAACGTTTGCAGATGGTTCAGATACAAAGCAGGAGTGGAGCTTGATTTTTTGAAAGCCTGAAAACACTTTATTTGGATGGTCCACTGTAGATACTTTGCAGATGGTCAATGTATTATTCAATTAAATACGTATTAAATGCGGCTAAACTAATGTTCAGTATTAGGGATTCTATGAAATCTATCCTTAACCTTAAGGCAAAACCTACACAATTGAAAAATACAGTACTTGAAGGGTTCTTTAGTAAAAAAAGAACCACAAACACCCAAATTTTACTGCAGATGTTTCTACATAGCATTAAAAGGTGTTCTGCTGTCCTGTAGTTATGATGTCTGTTTGGAACAATATAGGACCCGATTTTAGTACTATGGAGAACCATTGTCAAAAAACGATTATAGAACCATCTATAGCACATATTCCATCAATCTTAAGAACGATACAAAGGTGTTCTTTGGAAGCTTCCATATAAGTTCTATATAGAACCATTTTCTTTGATAACCTTCTTCCATCAGGTTCCATCAAGTGTGTAGACCTACTCCCAAACCTAACTCTTAACATAATACTGTTAAAAAGCAACTGAACATCACCAGAACGTTTGTCAACGATTCAACTAATTCATCTGTAGATCATCTATCAGGGACCATCCAACTAATGTGTAACAGAAAGTGCTGTGGTGATAGTTCTGGTGCTCCACTTGGTCTTCCTTGGATGTTAGAAGTCCCATCACTCTAGTTTGGGAAGGTCCTGTTCTTCACTTATTTTATTTAGACATTTAACTTCCTTATCTCACATACTAACATCAAGCGAATAGTATACACTGAATACCAGTTCAGTCTGTTATGAGCAGGAATTAAATAAGTAATTGGTGGTCTCCAGCTTTTACACAGCACTGTATGATGTCATGGAAGTCATATGTGCACATGATTTGTTCTATTTGAAACTAATAGCGCACCTGTGTGGATGAACTGGTTTCAGTCTCAGTTTTCAGTGTAATTTGTTTGGAAATATTCAATAAAACAAACATATAGATTTTAAAAAAAAGAACTCTCGAGAGACCCATATTGTAGTCCTCCCTCGGGCGCAGAACGACATACGAGCCTCTCTGTAAATGTTTGATGGGTTTCGGTTAGTCAGGCGAAGATTCATGAAACGCTGCCGAGAGTGTCGCGTCTCTCCTTCAGCTGGACTTCCAGATCCGCCCGCCGTGTCCAGCGCAGGAGTCCGAACAGCTCGCGCGCGTCTTTTAAAGACAAACGCAGTGACGTTACATGGCGATGAAGGAGCAGCAGCCTATAAAAAAGCGTGCTCTATGATCATGCAGGTAGACCAGCAATCACCACCCGAACGTGGAGGAAAGTTGAAAGCAGGAAGGCGACCTGAAGGCCTTTTTGCTAACACACGCTCAGTGACCCGTGATGCAGACTTTTTTTCTTTCTTTCTTTTTTTTTTTTTTTTTTTGGGGGGGGAGGTTGCTCTTAAATTCCAGCCCTCTCACCATCGCGAGCTGCTGAAGAGTTAAGGCCTGAGAAGCATGATTTTTTAATGACGATGGATTCAAAGCTCCTCGGGTGCAGGATGTTTCCCCACACCGGAGAGACTCGCTGCGGAGCGGTTAGCTGGAGGAAAGCAGAGATCGAGACAGCGAGGCGGGAAAAAAAGCAAGAGAGTCAGACGACATAGGAAAGAGAGAGAGGGAGAGGGAGAGAGAGAGGGAGAGGGAAATGGGAAAACGGTCGTTAATCAGTGCGCATTCATGAGTCTGGATATCCCAGCTTAAGAGTTTTCATTTATTTCGGGCTGGAGTGCGTTTGTCAGAATTAGGGTGAAGAAGATCATCGAGAGAGAGAGAGAGAGAGAGAGAGAGAGAGAGTTGGTGTTTGCTGCTGGAAATACGAACAGATAAAAAGACTAAAAACGGAATGGATAAAGCTTCTGAATATTCGTTGTATATAAATAAGCTATATAATTAGAAGCTTAAAGTAAAATTAAACGTAGCGCTGATATTCCGTGCAGCACTGGGCAGTACAGTTTTCACAGTAAATTATGGAGCTGTCCACGGCGGCGGACTCAAAGTGCCTGGACTGGATTTCAGCACCGTGGACAGCTCATCGGCCCAGGAGCGCTCCTGCGTTACAGGTGTTGGCTGAGAAGATCTGTCTACAAGCAGCTGCTACTGTGAGCTTCCAGACGAACAGCACTGAGAGTTATTAGTCACTGAGCCGGGTATAAACATAAACATAAAAGAATAAACAGTAAATAAACATAAAACATACCAGTAAAATAAAAAAACAAAACGTATCCATCCATAAATATACATATACATAAATATATAGAATTAGTTCTGCAGCCTTACAATAAAGTCGAAAAAATATTAAAACAATTAAGACCTCATATTTAAACCCCAGGCATAAATAAAGGTAGTAATAAGCCACATAAACATATTTTTCCCATTTAAATATTTCTGTGTCAAACTCTAACCACCAAATCTCAACGGAATTTCTACGAAGATTGTTTTAAACTATTGCTGCGATTTCCATATCACCGCCAGGTTTTAATCCATGGGCGGAGCCTTATTTTAGCCACGCCCCTGCAGGAAGGGAGACTGCATCCCTGAGCAGTTAGATCCCATCACTGCACAGCAAACGTGACCCAAAGTCTCAAAATCAGTGTGTAATATTAAGACGTGTCACTACATAAACATGTATTTCCTGTAGTCTAGTCAAGCGGTTTGCTTTTATGTGTGTATAACTCAAAAAGCTGTACAAGCCAGCGTGTTTGAGTTCTGTTCCAAAATGGGTCAAACTTGTCACCACTGAACGAATATCTTCTGAAACAGGTGGTAAAATTCCAGCAGTGGTTGTTTTGGTGGTGACAAAATGGAATATTTAATAATTTATTTTAATACATATGTCCTTCTATATATCGTTCTGTATAGTCCTTCATATACTTCAGTTATTACTAAATGTATATATTCTAGCCTATTTTTTCACTTCATTATTGTCTATTTATAGTATGTTAGCACTGTTTTTACTACTATATATAATGCTGCCCTGCTGTAGAGTTTATCTGAGCCTTAGCCTAAGCATTTCAATGCATGTAATGTCCTGACATGATGTGCAAATGACAAATAAACTTGAAACTTGAAACTTGATAAATGTAATTAAAATACAGAGTTATTCCGAGAATGGAAAGATTTCAATCTTAAGTCAAAGGAATTGTTTGTTGTGCTGTTTAGTTTATGTGTAGCTATTGTTCTGTGTGTAGTAGTTATTGTATATTGTACATTGTCTCCTCTGCAATGAGCTGCTGGGATATGTTGCATCATATGGAGCCAGTTTATGTAAATTATATTGAGGGATGACGATTAAGTCCACTTGACTAAAGCTGTTAAAATGAGATCCGCATTTACCGTCATTTCTACACAAAAACTATTTACTTTTTACTATTTTAATTATATATAGGCACTCATCAGGAGTGTTCAGGTAGCAGGTATCCGGCTGATTTTGACGAGTTTATTTTTTTCCTCCACTTTGGGAATCTTAAACAGTCAAGAGAACTAACTATTAAATTCACTATATATATATATATATATATATATATATATATATATATATATATATATATATATATATATATATATATGAGCACACGCTCGTCCATCAGATATTTCCTCTTCCAATCCGACTCCAAACAGACGAATGATAACCAGCTTTTCGCATTTATAAGGAATATGTTCAAAGAAATGCGTATAAGCCTCCAACCATGTCCCCATACATAATTTATTTTAGACTGACAAGATACCCTAACGGGGTCCGATACAGCGTAAAGCCCCGTTTACAGCCGGGCACCGGCTAAATATACTCCATTAGCTGAGGTACAAATTTAATGAAATTAAATACATTGACGATGATCATACAGCACGTCGGCGGTCGTCCGAGGAGGGCAACGCGTTACGTCTCCTATCACCAAATCCTGGAAACAACAAAGAACGGCAGGCTGCAGCTTTCAGAGCTGAACGTGCCTCTAAACTCGGGAGCTGACACAGCAACAGCGCAGCTCGAGGATTTCAGGAAAATATCTATAGTGTCTGTGCCAGCTGACCCGAAGCAAAGGTGAAATCTGTTGGCCGTGCGCGCCCCCCGCCCCGCGCGTGCCCTAGTTTTTCAGCGCCGCGCGCCCGCAGAGAGAGGACCGTGTCCGCCTGCTCTTGGCTGCAGAAGCGCGCTATTTTCTTGTATAGGCCATGAATAATGCAGGGCTCGGAAGGCCAGCGAATTTCCAGTTAAATACCAATTTGCTTAACCAATGTTTCCACCCTCCGCCAGCTCCACTCAGCGCAGCGAAGAGGAGCTGGACAGGACTGGTGCGCGCAATTAAAGGCGGAGAACAGGGTCACTGGGAAGCACAACAACCACAGCAGCGCGCGCTTCTTTTAAGGGGAGCTTCACCGACTGTTGAAACTGTCAGCCTAACTTTTACCGACTCACATTTCTTTAGAGATGGCAGTGATGGTAACCAGGGGTCACGAGGGCGATAACATTGGATTCGCCATCTAAAGCCACACGTTTCCTCTCAGTTTGTGTATGTGATGCTGATGAAGGTGAAATAGTGATATGTGTTTCCATTTCTCCTTAGAGCGCCTACACCTCCGCCACTGACCGGATTTAGTTTTAGACCAAAATGATTCCAAAACGACCCTAAAGCAAAGTCTCCGGCATCTGACAGCGTATTTATAAGTAACAGCTGTCTATGAGGTAGACGTCTGGTTCCCAAACCCAATAATCAATAACAATCACAACATAATTATCATGATCACGAACATCAATCATGATTATATATATATATATATATATATATATATATATATATATATATATATATATATATATATAAAACACATGTATAAACAGTGGTTTGCTTTAATCGTGGCACACATGGGCAATTTACATGTCGTTTACATAATCTGATGCATTATCCAACCCAGGCTTTTGCTTTAGTTTTATAATGAGAGGAAAAGCTCAAAGCTAATTTATACACATGTACTGGGTGAGGTAATACTTACATTCTTATATAAATACTTATATTCAATTGTTTAGCAGTACTAATATATATATATATATATATATATATATATATATATATATATATATATATATATATATATATATACACACACACACACACACACACAACATTCATCTTTAGAAGGGGATTAGTTTAGATCTCTATTATGCAAATGAAAATGTTGTCACGAGAAAAAGCGGTGACGTCACAAGGCAAAATCAGTAGAAGCCAAAACATCGTACTATAATCAATTGATTAGTGGAAAATGTTACAATTAGTGTGATGTCAAAATAAAAAAACAAGGTGTTGTGTGACGTCACAAGGCCGCAAAACCAACCAAAGGTGAAAACAAATGTCATATTATAATCAACTAGTGGCAAATGTGACGTCAGAATTAAAAAAAGAAAAGAAAAAGAGAGAAGAAAATGCAGAGCTGTCCGTCTGTAATTATGCCGCGCAATCTTATGCGGGTTGTATGGAAGCGACCGGGTTGAACTTTTCCTATCTGTCCCAGGTCGCCCGGCCCTAAACGCTACGGGAATCAGATATAAGAGTAAACACAGCCCTGTCGCCTCTCACCAATTGTTATTCATAGAAGGAATAAATATTTCATATCTTCTAAGGATACCTTTTGTTAACAGAATTACCCAACAAGCTCCCCGCCATGAATTCCATTTCTGCTGGCGAGGTTGAGGGGAGCGTGCAGGCCTGGGCCGGCTCCTGCGACGGACACTTCATAATAAAGGGGGGCAGGACGCTGGGGTCTGGTCTGGTGTTGCTGATGCTGATCTCCGCGCCTCCTAATCCTCTATAAAAAAAAAAAAAAAGCTAAAGCGAGGGAGAGTGATGCTTAGCAATAGAGCCAGACACTCCTTCCCAGTCTTCACTCAATCCATGAATAATGGATTGATAAGCTAATAAGTAGGTAAACAGTGGGCTATATTAATGAGGATTTGAAGCTCCCTGTAATTACTCCAACTCTGGCTGTGGTGAGCAGCAAATTGGGGAATGAGTAAACAGGTACTTTGGGGTTAATCAAGAGTTAATTTCGGTTTGCAACTACAAACGGATTAAGTTAAAAAGAATAATTACATAAATAAATGAACAATGCTGCACTTCAGTGCTGTACGAGTATTTGTCTTCATACAAAAGTAACTGTACTCTCACAGACACACCAACAGGCTTAAGGCCCCCTTTTGTAAGGCTTTTTGAAGGCAGCCCAGAAGAAAAGCTGCATATCTGTTATTTCAATAGACACATAAAATAAGAAGCCTGAAGTCAAGACAGTGTAAACCAAGTCAGTTAAAATAAAAAAATAAAAAGTTAGGGCACATGACCAAAATATGTTCCTTATGTGATCTATAAATATCTAGAGGGTCTAGAAAATGGCCATAAAACCGAGGCCATTATGGATTATCTATATACACCTTGTTTCACTTCTTTCGTATATTTACTTGAACAGCCACTGGAGATTTACTCAGCGACCTGTTGAGGCCACGAAGAGTGTGAAAGTCTGTTGGTTAGCCATGAAATTTTAATCAGCCTCCCACCCCCCGGGCTTCTTTTCCCACTTTTCGTAGGCACTAATAACACTCTCCCTTTTCGATAGGCCTGCTGATTTTAGAGCCGGCTTCAGTTGGACGTGTTGGCCACACCTTATTAATGAATGTTTTGCGTAGAATAGAGTGGAATTGACATCAAATTCAGATTAAATCTTAATTTGAGAAAAAAAAAAATCTCTGAAGGAGAGTTGGCTAGATCAGAGCTGACAGTGAGAATTTGAATACCCAGTGCAGAGGTCAGTCACTCACCTCATTAATAGGCTGTGAAGCTCAGAGAAAAAGGGAGAGTCTTTTGATCTTCATCGACACAGGCCATTAAAAGACCCTATTAGGCAGGCGAAGCTAATTAATAGCTCCAATTTAAAACCAATCGTATCACAAGATGACAAACCCTGAGAACATGCCTTACCTTTTACCAGAGGAAACTGACCTTCTTAACACTAATAAAGGTATTGTTTAAGTCTGAATAGCCCATACATGCTTAAAACTGTTTTTTCAAAGGTTCTTTAACAAAGACAAAGGTTCAAAAGGGATCCATGAACCATCTGAATGCATAAATGGTTCTTTGCATCGTTAAACAGTTTTTCTCTATGAGTGAAAACCTGCAGTATTTGGCCCTTTTTGGTGCTATATAGTGTTCACACACACACAAACACATATAAATACATCTCGTCGCTGTCCAATGACCACAAACAGTCTTACATTTTAATGTAAGTCAATAGAACCAGATTTTTTTCTATTCGTCAATTCATCATAAAATTTTCACTCAATGTAAACGGCACCTGCTTGAATGATGTAGGAAAATCCATAATGGCCTCGGTTTTATGGCCATTTTCTAGACCCTCTAGATATTTATAGATCACATAAGGAACATATTTTGGTCATGTGCCCTAACTTTTTATTTTTTTATTTTAACTGACTTGGTCATATATATATATATATATATATATATATATATATATATATATATATATATATATATATATATATATATATATAGTCACTTTCCTGCAGTGCACTATTAAAAGCGAAGAATGCACAGGTGGGTCATGACAGACTGACTTTTAATCAAATGAGATGTGTTAGTTTTACATTTTTAAAGAACCACAATGTAAATTAATAAGCATTTACCCACATCAATACCAGATCACAGGTTTTCCCTAGAAACACACATCCAAAACCAATGAAAACCCTTAATTTGTAATCAGAACAACAAACGAGGTATCTTCAAACGAGACAGTTGGCTTCCTGTTTGCCAGTTTCTCCATCGAATGTTTTGTTCCACCTTAAATGCTACAGCTTGTGCTGGCGTTGGAATATAACTGAAGTAGCATTTAAGGTGGAAGGGAAAATTCACCAAACAAACTCACTCACACTTTCAACAATGTCACACAAGGCCTGCTCAGCATTTGACACTGAAGAGACTGAGAAAAGGAGCAGTTCCACCTTTGTAAGCAACACAACCCCAACAGAAATCTTTAAGTAGCATCCATGCTGTGTGATCTTATCACTGAATGAAGCTGATAATCTTAAACTGAAAGTTTTAGAGTGGGTAACAACTTCAGTTCATTTTGTGTTGATGTTGCGATTGAAAGCATTTAGCTTGTATAAGCAGCGTTTGATACTAGCAATTTCAAGTTACTAGTGTAGCCACTTACATAATATGATGACCAGCTTATTACACTGAGGTTCATTTTATTTACTTGTCGATTTCAACGTGTTACTACGGTGTGATCATCACAACTTCTCAGTGTAAACAGGCAAATCAGAGCAGACCTCATCTAATTATTTATGAGAATAAAACAGCTAGTTTAATTCTAAGGACAATCCGTTGGGTGTAAATGATGCGAAAACTGCATCTCAGTATTTTTCTCCCTGATAAAGAGGGGCCGGAAAACGGTACATTTGGTACAAAAAAATCGAGCCTATAGGCCTGGCATACTTTTGAATGTACATACAGAAGTCAAGAGTGAATTTTTCATGTGGAGATGTTCACAGATTGGAATATCAGCGATGGACAAAATACTCATTTCTACAGAAAAGATTCACCCCCAAATTAAACCCAGGAGTGATGCTGGTCACACTGCTTGAGCATCACTAAACCAAACGTTGAACCTCTCGTGTGGAGGCTGCGTATTATGCTGAATTTAATATTAATGGATTTTATAAGCCTGACACTAGCATATTCATGAGAACCTTCTAATGGAACCAAAGCTAACTGGAGTTAATGCCTACTGACAGTATTGATAGGTGGAAATCCATCTACACTTTTCCGTTGCTTTCCATTATAATATCAAAAGGTTCTGACATTTTCAGTGTATAAAAGTAAGCAAAAAAAAACATTGACCAAGCAAAAGGGAAAAACTGTTCTGTTCCATTTGACCAGTTTTCCTACGAACTGTTGTGCCAATCAAAACAATGGAAATGCAAATTAATTAAAATTAAAAATTATGTAAATACACCAACTTCACCCAAAAAAAACCCCAATATATATATATATATACACACACGCACACACACAATATTCAATTACATTGAAAGTAAAGAGTTTTTGGCTTCTCCTTTACAGATTTATATAAAATACACTGACTTGAATGCAGAGTTTAAACAACAGTAAGTTGAGGTAAACTCAGACATCAAAAATCATTATGGGATCCCAAGTTGCAGGGCTGTGTTTGGAGGGGTGAGAGTTGTATCCTAACATGAGATGGGGCTGCAGGAGAGCTCACATCCTCTTTGATTACCAAAGGCCCTTGAGTGCACTAATGCACCTCAGTATTAGCATGTTTTCCTGGATGCCACAGGCTAGTGCTCTGCCATGCCTTTGACATGTCAGAACTCATAACAGTCAGAGTTGCCCTGCCATATAAAAGCATGTGTGCGAGAGAGAGAAGAGAGAGAGAGCTCCTCACAAACTGCTTTAAGTGTGCAGCACTGAGCCAAAGTCAGACACCTCACTGCCTTTTTTTACGTTTCCAGCTCAAAGGGACATTCACATCAAGTTATTCATTTTACTGCATCAGGAAAACACAGCATGCATTCAGACACCTTACAGCTTCAGTTTGTTCAGTCTTAGAAGTTGGTTGTATTTTCTGCATGGCAGATCCAAACACATTCAGTGATGTTCCTCTCTGACCTCTGGGGTGTCCAATACTGGTCTTTTAGACCAGTATTGGACAGAAACATGTGGATTTGTTTTAGACGAAAGAGTGAAACTTGATTTTTGTCTCTCTCTGAAAGATAAAAGCTTTAAAGAAACACTTCAGCCCAAAAATTAATTAGCATGCTTTACCACTTACCCCAGATGCAGCCAATCAGTCATGTTGGATATACAGTGTCTGCTCCTCTAGTTTACAGCAGGCGAGGCTAGGCTAACATAGCTAACAAACACTGGATTTAAATTGTCAGCAAACTCACCTCAGTAAGTACAAACCCCAAAACAGCTCTACTCAAAACATATCCAGATCCTCATTTCTATTTTGCAGACATTAATGTGGATTAAAACGTGGTATGACTTACTTCAATCTATAAAACAAAAGATAGATAGATAGATAGATAGATAGATAGATAGATAGATAGATAGATAGATAGATAGATAGATAGATAGATAGAACAAATATAACATAAGACGATTTACATTAGTTGAACACACCCATGATCATTGTTAGCCATTAATGTGTGGCTAATGAACTTTCCAGGTACCGTAGCTATGACAGTTAAGGTTAGTGACGGTTGATTGATTAGCACTTGCAAATTTTCACCCAATTGTGTGTTTCCACTTTAAACAATTACTCTTTTTTGCAAAATATTCCACAGTTGCATCAAAAAAAATTTGTATTGATGCAAAAGTTACCTTTTCATGCAAGTCAGAGACTTTATAAACAAATAAAGACTTTGCTGAGGTGAAGCATTGGCATAGGGGTACGGTGTTACAATAACTGATGGGAACATTGACAGAATCTAACACTGTTCAAAGTTAGTAAGTGAAATAATGTGATTTATATTTTCTTTGGCTTTCTTGGCTTGGACGGGGTATTTTGACCATATCTGAATGTTGGGGCTCAGGCATGTTCAATTTAATACGTATTGTGATTACTGCCTTGCCACATAGGAGTTTGGGTGGGCAGCCATTGTGTGTAACCAGAACCACTTTTACCACCATATGTGTTAGAATTCTGTGCAAGTTGACCAAAGGTGCAGCTTTGTGAACTCCTAAATACAGAGCGAGGGCATATAAATTCATTGGCTTGGGAAGCTAAGCTTTTGTACATGGTAGATCAAAATAATGTCCAATTATGACATTGATGGCCACAATTTCAGCCACATATGTCCAAACTTAAACACACACATGAAGCCAGAAATATCTGTGGCTCCGTCTACATGTGGGCGGTACAAGGTGATGGTGTGGGAGTAAGTGATGCCAGAGCTTGAATAAACTGACACCAAAGATGATAATAAAAAGATTTTTGTTTTATTAAAGTTTATTTATTTCTACAGTCAAACTGCTCCAAGTCTCAAGCATGTTAGCATGTTAGCTATGCATAGCATGACAGTAATGCAGGCTAAGTGAGCCCAAATTGGACATGCAAGATGGAGAAAAAGTAAATGAGAGAGAAATTTATTTGGGACAACTGCAGATATTTAGAATATGACTTTTGCCACTTTCTTTGTAATCATCAGGTGAGAAACGGTCACAGTTTCTTTGAAGCTGAAGCTGACGCTGGATTCTTATGTGTTCTTCTTGTCCACCTTAAATGGTGCAGCAGTTACATTCCAGCATCTGTACAGGTGCCAAAGGCTGCTGCAGAACATATGAATCAGGTTAATTATTTAATCTTTTTGCCAAAATATTTCTTTACGCACTGTTTATCTGATGGTGCCAATCAGGTCTTTGGTGGTTTACCACTTAGGAGTCCCATATTCTTTAAAGAACAACTAAAAATTAAACCAATACAGGTGCGTTCTCTGATTTTGGACTGCAATGTATATTAAAACTATGTGAGAAGGGATTCCAGCAGTGTGTGCTATACCAGCAGAAGAATAGAGATTTGATTGGAAATATGTGTTTCTATTTTGCCGCCAAAGCTTTCTGGTACTTTAGAATTAATGTCACATCTTCTTCACGTAAACAAATGTGGTGATATTACATATTTCAAAACCAAGTCAATGTGATACCATTGTTTGACTGTACATCATAAAAATTGTATCATGCAAAGCGCCTGTACTAAGAGCCGGGAAGAAGTGAGGCTTACGCCACAGAATTAAGGCAAAGGAAGGATATATTTCCTCCTGCTTCATGACAGTATGCAAGATTTATATTTGCTGAGAATCAGCTACATTTTCCAGTAAATATTTCAGGTCTCCTTACTCAAGTAATCTTTCCAACAAAGTGCTCATTCACACTCGACACAAGCGCGCGAGCCCTGGAAAAATTAAAGATTCTAATTCAAATTTGATACACCCCTGATCTGTAAAACAAGTTAGTCCTTGTATTCGCATGCTCCGAGTGCGCTTTCATGCCATTAACTGAGAGCTGTTGCACTTGGGGTTATGCAAATATAAGTAGTGAAGCGAATCTCTCGAACCTGTGAGAAGACTTGAAGCTGAAGAACTACAGAGGAACGAAGAGCCCGCTGCACACCTTTCATTTACATTGTTTGCTGTGCAGCAGCTCCTGACCCTTTGGACAAGTCAAACTAAGCCCAGCAGGCTTTAGGATGAAATGAGTGGACGAGGCAAGGGAGAAGAGCGAGTCTCTGGGCATACCAACGAGCCTTTGTTACTCTGTTACTACCTCTCAAGATGTCTCTAAGAAGAAACAATGCAGAAGACTGAGGTGAAGTAGAGAAAGCATCCAAAGGAATGCCAGCCACAGAAAGAGGCAGTGCAGTGAGCCATGGAGGATTTAAACAAAACAAAAAAAAGAGAGAGAGAGAGAGAGAGGAGAATAAAAATTCCCTTTACCTTTTCTCGTACTCCCACCCCCATTATTTCTCCTGCGTTACTTTCTTCTGAAATCACCCCGAGGCTAAGCACTCTCCTGGGTGGCTAGCCTGAAGCCAGCCTTGTTTTCACACACTGGTAATAATTTCACTGGCGGAGAATGAAGGCTTTTAAAAGACCGTCCCCCCACAACCTTCTCCAACCCCCCTCTTCTCTCAGCTAGAACCTTTTTGGTGTAACTGCATGTGCCTCGCAACATCTGAACTCATATCTCCAAATTTCTGATGAGCCCTCAACTCGGCCCTTGCCTGCCCCGGCTCTCGGGCAAAGCCTCGTCAGTCACCCTCCTCCGCTCCCGAACATGGCCCACTCAAGGCCTTCGTCAGAAAAAACAGGACCGCTGGACTGCTGTTCATCTACTTAGCCCACAAAAAGAAACCGAGAAAGCAAAAGGGGGCGCGGGAGGGGGTTGATCTGGCGTCTTCTGTGGATTCATGCATTTTATAAAGATACAGCGCGGCCCGCTGTCCAATTTGAAGCTGCCGCCTTCCGTATGCAGTTTTATGCCTCCGCCTACACATCGAGTCTTCTCTCCTGACATGATTTTTTAATCTCGCCTTATCAGCCATCCGCTGCAATCTAGGCAGTGGGAGTTGGAGTTTGAGAGACTCGAGTGTTGTGTTCTGGGCTCAAGGCCAATGGCTAATATACTGGAACAGTGGCTTGGCTGCCTTCAGACAAGAGGCTTCCAAGACAGGTTAACAAATGATCAAACTTCTGATGTTTCTTTCGCTCAGCACAGTGGACACCAATGGATCCTCAACCCATGAAGTTTAAAACCACATTTAGCCCACATTTTTGCTCAAAGTGATTTGAGGTATCCCCTTTTCACAGAAGCCATAAAATTCAGCTTCTCTCGGTTTTGAAGGAGGTCTGTTGACATATGCATTGTTTTCTCTTCAAAACAAACCAAAATTGATGGCATATGACATTTTGACGGACATTGATTTACAAAAAACGGGAAGTGTATCTTTGTCTTTATTGGCAAACAAGTCAACAAGCAAGTCAAGCTATTTTTTTGTTGTAGCAGTACACTCACATTGGCAATATACTAGTTCTTGACGCAAAGAAAGCTGCAGTTGCACTGTTCTTTACAGATCCTTATGGAGAGGTGTGGATAGTTTTATAGCCGGGGGCTTCTCAGCCCTAACCTCTCATCCCTCATTGCTCGCTAGCAGGTCAACATACTCACAATATTTCACATGCAGAGTCAACAGTGTCCTATGCAAAGGTGTCAAAAGTATTCACATTCATTACTCAGGTACAAGTATAGATACTAGGCTTTAAAAATACTTCTGTAGAAGTTGAAGTATCAATTCAAGCTTTTTACTCCAGTAAAAGTGTAAAAGTACTGCTTTCGAAACTACTTAAAAGTATAAAAGTAAAAGTAATGTAATAATGTAAAAAAGGACAAAAGCTTAGGCCTCACCACAGGGGTCTATAGTGCACTAGCCCACCTCCCCCCAAAAAAATAATTTTTTCTAAAAGCCATAATGACTATAATGTTATATTAAAATGTTAATGCTGATAAGTTTGGGATGCGCTAGGCTTCCTGTTTCAGCCGCATATACGCCCATTGAAAATGAATGTAGTTTAATATAATGTAAATATATTAAAAAGCATATCTGTGTACTACTGAGCATTAACATGTGTTTCATGGAGCAGAAGATATGATGACTAGTTGATTATAGGTATTGTAATGGTGCAAAAAGTCAAACTCAAAGGTCAAAAATGTTATCAATAACCTTTACTGGAATGTAAATGTACACGAATGAAAACAAGCTGAAAATAAAATAAAAGTAACAAGGCTATGTTTAAAATGTAAGGAGTAGAAGTAAAAAGTCATCTAAAAAATAATTACTCCAGTAAAGTAGAAATAACCAAACTTTCTATTTAAGTAAGATAACAAAGTATTTGTACTATGACAAAAGATTTACAAGGAAAAGATTGATTGATTATTTTAGTTAATAACCATTTGACTGGAGTAACGGCCACCAGGGGAATCAAAAAAGAAGGTGGAGCAGTTCTTGTTGAAAGGAACGACCAACATCCATGTCCATAAAGCTATATCCTTCTGAGGCTCAGGCTAGCTTTGTGATTGCTTAGTTAGCACCTTCAGACCACAGCATTCCCAAACATAAACAGTGAGCGCGAGCTTGCTGCTCTTGTGCATGCACCTGTGGTTTCTGCACTAGTTCCAAAAGCGTAATGCAGAATTACAGTGTTGTTGTGTTTGGAGAGAAGCAGTAATGGGACTTGCTTGCTACCAAATTATTGATCTAGAACAACTATACAAATATACACCTTGAGAAGAACAGCTCACTGGCAAAATGTTTACTCCTGCAATGCACGCTGTCTTTTGTAACACTGTAACGGATAAAATAAATACTGTATAGACGAGTCCTGACTTCATACGGGTTTCTTGCTGTTTCTGTTCTTGACACAAATCAAACTTTCTCGATGATGATACCGTGAAACACGAGTGGGTCTCTAAGAGCACTCAGGCTTTGACTTGCTTATACATGTGCCAACCAAACATTCTACATTCAAGTGTAGTCTCAGGCCATATAGGGCTTTATTTTACTCCTCTGTCTGGCTCTGTAGTACATGTTATTATAGACTGTTCACTGTGCAGTGAAGGCTGTGGCTCCACCGTTCACAGCGTCCCAGGTGGGATCAAATAAACCCCAAGACTGGCGACAAGTAGCAGGGGATTGATCACTACTATGATGCGAAGTCGAGCGAACGATGTGTGTAACACAAATGCGTATTGATCTTGCTGCCTGCTCCGTGACACAGCCCAGATGCAGAAGTGGGTAGCCACCACCGTCCTGCCACTGAAAGAAAGATCTTTTATTTAGCCGCTCCTCCAGTCAGCGCCTGCTCATGAATTATGCAGCGGCAGGCCCCTGTAACAAGCTCTAGCTCAACTCTACACCTTGTGTGTGGCTTAAAATATAGATAAAAGCTGAACAGTGAGCTACAAACGCCATGTTTTTTCTCTCCTCAGGACAGAAGAAAGTCAGTGAAAGAAGAGGTCCACGGCAATTAAGGGAGGCTGCTGCACAGTAGGTCTAGATCAGTTCTCTCCCCAGTGCACTCTAGAGGGAGGGAGCCGATACACTCACTGAATGAATCGAACAAAATCAACAACAGAGGATTATATGCTGTTGTCTCACGCCGCTGATCAGATTATTAAGTCTGGGATGACTCGCATTATGTAATTCAAAAACAATGCTAATCTTAATTGAAGGCATATAATTGTTTTTTTTTTCTCTTTTGATAACTTGGAAATCATCAGCTTGTTTCAGGAGATGGGTAGTCAATTCTGTAACTGCAACAGTCACTAGTGAAGGGGACATAAGCCATGGATGGGAGTGGGAAACAGAAGCGTAGGTCCTGGCCTGGTGAACATGAGGGTCCATGGCGTTGGTAACTGGTCCTCAGTGATTGAACTATTTTTAAGCTCTATTTTTCTCCCCTTTCCCATCTTACTCAAGAGCCATTGCCCTGGATGGGTTGCTATGGCTGGAGGAGCCTGACAGTAACAGTTTTGCCCCACTATCCAGGCAAGGCGTAGCTGCATCTACAGCACAACAGACCAGGGTTGCACAACTTCAGATTTCTTGAAGCTGACAGTCATGTGATGAAACTCAGGTTCATGTTCACTGATGACATCAAACAGTAGCAGAAGGGAATGCTTTGTAACGACGAAATCCACAAAGAAGCTAAACTTCACTTTCAAATGGGCACTGGATCACAATGCTAGCCTTCAGGAAACGAGAGGGACGAACTCTGAAACCACCATGCTCTCTATCTGCTGTCTTCTTTGAGGTATTAATGCAGTCTGCGTCATAAACACACAGTTGAGTTCAAGCCTAAAGTATCATTGCCAAGAAGTAAAGTCAAGAAGTTGACTAGTCTGTGCAACCCCTACCACATACTCCTCCCTACTGCTTCCCAAATTGGAAAACTCAAGGCTAAAATCCACAGGAACTGCCAGGTTTACTGCCTCTCCCACAGGAGTGCTATAAGGGTGGATCTGAACTGCAAAGACTCACTAAGGAAGACTTTGGGATGCTCTCAGCAAAGGAATTTCTACACTGTAGGGGAAGAAGCTCCTGCAGATTGACCAAGTTGGCCCTGGGAGAGAAAACAGTTTTATATCTTTGCTGCTAACATAGTATACTTTTCTGTGAGAGTCATATCAGTGCTGCCACCCCAGTTGAGAAGTGTGCCAATCATAGTCTGGCTGGGAGGAGATGAAACCTGTGGGGAAACATGAGGAGGGGAAACCATTGTCCCGTTATATTTCTGTCTGAAATATTGGAGGACACTCTCGCATCTTTGCCTGTCTGCCCCGGAAGCCATTCATATGCTGATACCAATTCCTCTAGGCGCTCTGAAAGTCACGCTACTGCATTGTGACTCAGAACATGGAGCGTCTTTGGCCTGATCAAGAAGCTGAAAAGCACCATCTGACCTCCATGAAGAAAGATGGCGCCCACCGTGGCAGACGTCTTTGTGTGTTCCTCCGGAAGCCAACGTTATTTATTATTTATTTTGTCTTTAGTATTTATTTTAAATGTACAGTATACATCCGGAACATTTAGCTACAGTAGAGAGGCACTCCTGGAGATTGGTAAAGTTCGACATGAACTTACCTTTAGCCTTTCTGACTTCAGCTTTCTGTTACGCTCGCACTCGCACTTCACCAGCTCCGCGCAAGGCCCAGCAGCACCGGCCTCGGGTGAGCGGCGCAGCCGACAAACAGAGCGGCCAAGACGGAAGCGGGGTAAGAGAGGTGGGCTACATGCTAGGCTAAAGGCGAGAGCTACGCGGCCACCGCTACTTAGCCTGTTGCTAGCTAATGTTCGCTCCCTCGAAAACAAGCTGGATAAGCTGAGAACCAGAATAACAGCTCAGCGTGAGATCAGAGAGTGTTGTGCTCTGGTCTTCACAGAAACCTGGCTTTCTGGCAACACGCCAGAATCAGCGATCCAGCTAGACACTCACTCCGTTCACCGTGGCGACCGCACGGCAGCGTCGGGGAAGAACAAAGGCGGCGGTGTCTGTGTTTACGTAAACAACGCGTGGTGTTCAGACGTAAAGACAGTTGAAAAACTTTGTCTAGCGGACTTAGAACTGCTGATGGTGAAGTGCAGACCCCACTATCTGCCGAGAGAGTTTAGCGGTGTGTTTATTCTGGCTGTTTACATTCCGCCTCGCGCGAACTCCGCTGCGGCGCTGGGGCTGCTGCATGACGTCATCAGTAAACAAGAGACCGCGCACCCGGACGCCGTGTTTATTGTTGCCGGCGACTTTAATCATTGCAATCTGAGGACTGTCCTCCCCAAGTACCATCAGCACGTGAGCTTCCCGACGAGGGAGAACAACTTACTTGACCAAGTCTACAGCAACGTGAGGGGGGCCTACAGAGCTGTGCCTCGGCCACACTTCGGACAGTCCGATCACATCTCCGTCTTCCTCTACCCAGCATACAGACAACTCCTCAAGCGGTCACTTCCAGTGAGTAAAACTGTTAAAGTGTGGAATGAAGAAACTGATTCAGTGCTTCAGGACTGCTTTGACAGTACAAACTGGGATGTGTTTAGAACTGCTGCTGTGAGAGAGGATGGTTCTGTTGATCTAGAGGACTATGCTTCTGGGGTAACTGGTTACATCAGCAGCTGCATTGAAACCATTGTCCCTTCAAAGCGCTGCATAAAGTACCCCAACCAAAAACCATGGATAAATGGTGAAGTTCGGTCCATGCTACGTGCTCGCCAGACTGCATTTCTCTCTGGCAACGCTGACGACTACAAAAGGTCTAGATACGACCTGCGTAGATCTATCAGAGAAGCTAAGAGACAGTACAGGCTGAAGCTGGAGGGCTACTACACCACAGCAGACTCCCGGCGCATGTGGCAAGGACTGCACCGTATCACCAACCATCAACAAACAAGCACGGCACTCACAACCAGCCATTCTGCATTGCCTGATGAGCTGAATGAGTTCTATGCTCGCTTCGATGTCTTCAACCTTGACCAACTGAAGGACATTGCGGCCAAGGAGAGCACACAGAACCCATCACTCATTGTAACAACAGTGGATGTGCGCAGGAACCTGATGAGAATCAACCCACGCAGAGCAGCAGGCCCAGACAACATCCCCGGGCGTGCGCTCAGGGTTTGCTCATCAGAACTGGCTGATGTGTTTGTAGACATATTCAATCTGTCACTCACGCAAGCTTTTGTGCCATCCTGTTTTAAGACCCCCACCATCATGCCCCTCCCAAAGAAAAGTAATGTGAGATGCCTAAATGACTATCGCCCTGTTGCACTCACTTCAATCGTGATGAAGTGCTTCGAGAGGATAGTCATGACTCACATCCGGAAGACCATTCCCAACACTATAGATCCTTTACAGTTCGCATACCGCCGGAACCGGTCTACAGACGACGCAATCAACGCTACTCTTCACAAAGCCCTCACACACCTGGAGGGCAAGGACACATATGTCAGAATGCTCTTTATTGACTACAGTTCAGCATTCAACACGGTCATCCCACACAGACTCTCAGAAAAGCTCCTCACCCTCGGACTGACACCAGCCCTCTGCAACTGGGTGCTGAACTTTCTAACAGACAGACCCCAGTCAGTCAGAGTCGTCTTTCCTTGAATGCAGACAAGACCAAGGAAATGATTGTTGATCCAAGGAGGAAGCGAGAGCTACACACACCCCTGTACATAGGGGAGACTGAGGTAGAGAGGGTGAAAACCTTTAAGTTTCTTGGCATTCACATCAGTGAGGATCTCAGCTGGTCCCACAACACTCAGATCATCATCAGGAAGTCCCAGCAGCGACTGTACTTTCTGAGAAGGCTGAGAAAATTTGGTATGCCAACCAAAATTCTCAGCACCTTCTACAGGAGTATGATTGAGAGTGTTCTTACCAGCTCCATCATCGTCTGGTATGGAAACTCTACTGCTCAGGACAGAAAGGCTCTCCAGCGTGTGATCAAAACTGCACAGTCCATCTCAGGAGCAGCCTTCCCCTCACTACAGAACATCTACCACACCAGGGTCACCAGGAGGGCCCACAACATAATCAGGGACAGTACACACCCCCAGCACACACTCTTCACACGTTTACCTTCAGGCAGACGTTACAGGAGTGTGAAGTCCAGGACCACAAGACTGACAAACAGTTTCTACTCACAGGCCATCAGGCTTGTGAACACCTCACGCACTACCTCTCCAACCTCTCCTTTCTGAACTGGTTTTAACTGGTCTGATTTAAACTGCACCTTACACTCACTGTACTGTCAGAATACTGTTTACATTCACTACTCACACAAACATTATTGTTTACATTCGTTACTTGCAACTTGCACTTTATGGCTGCTGCTCTTCATACTTGCACATAAAAGCACACATAACTTTTATTTTTTATTCTTTAACTATAAAAATATTTTTATCTACTTCAACTTATATTGTTATACTTTGTATATTTTGTATATATATTTTTTATTTCTTTTATTTGTGATCTTATCTATTGGTGAATGGAGGAGCAGCAAAGTAAGAATTTCATTGTACAGTGTAACTGTCTGTTCTGCTGTACACATGACAATAAAACTCTTGAATCTTGAATCTTGAATCTTGAATCTGAATCTTGAATCTTGATACCTCGGGGTCTGAGTGGAGACAAGGGAATATTCTGGGTGGCTATTCAGCACTCTGACTGTATGAAACACCATAAGTTGTTCACCAAAATAGTTGAAAAAGAAAATGCCATCAAGTGCACTCACTTCACAACGAAAGGCTCTCTTCAAAGAGAACCACCAAAGATAACTCTCCAGCGTTACAAGTTGAAAGACTTGTACTAAACTGAGCATTCAACTATATACAGCTGACATCTACAGTGCTTAACCACTGAGAAATTCCTTTCCATTCAGTGCTTGCAGAAGAAGCAAATCTTCTGGTCAGGCTTTAGAAAGTATTTTAGGATCAAAAACACATACTGGTTTCTTGCACATTTACACAGTGGAAAAAAAGAAAGAAAAACAGGTAAACAAGGTAAAAAATTCTATATTACAAAATACGTGACCCAAATACAGTGAGTGAGCATTTTATCTTCACTGATCATCAACTCTGGACCTCCTCTTTTACATAATGAACCATATAATGAACTCCAAAGATAAATAATATATTGCTAAGCAATGAATTCACCCAGATCTAATGGTGGTTTGCTAATTTATTGATCACTCTGTGTGCATTAACAGACAGGGTTAAACGTCAATCAGACAATATTAGTCCCTTACATGTACATCAGAGGAAGACAGTAATTTCTTAGGGAAATTATATATATATATATATATATATATATATATATATATATATATATATATATATATATATATATATATATATATATATATATAGAGAGAGAGAGAGAGAGAGAGAGAGAGAGAGAGAGAGAGAGAGAGAGATAGCACATTAATTATTATAGGAAAGGACTCCATGGACAAAACGATGTCTCATTTAATCATTGAAGCAGTTATTTAACGAAATTGACTTGATACTGTTTTAGTAATTGATTTTTCTTTAGTGACCAGATAAAAAAGCCCTTAGCAGTCAATATTACTTTGTAGATACGATGCTGCTATTTTGCCTCCAAGATATCATAAGGTGATTTTCTAGAGTCTTGATCACACTATCAGAAAAAAGAGGATCTTCTGAACAAAAACTGTTATGCCTTTTGATGAATATTATCATGAGGAACTCTGTTGCAATTCTGGCAACAATTGCCAATCACTTTGCTTGTACTAAAGGCTACACCAGGCAATTCATCTATGAGCAAAGACTGTCAGATCAGATTTCAGAGCTGAAAAACAGTTTTTAAAAAAAAGACAGCACAAAAACCTCTTTTGTTTGACATTTTATGGCACAGTCCACATGCCAAATGAGAGCAGCTTGTCGAGGAAACATCTTGTGCCCTCTCAGATCTGTAAAAGGAATTATGAATACATCACCATCTTTTAAGTACTTGCTCTCAATCTAGCCTATCCGTCTCTGACTGACACTGATGATGAAATGCGTAGCCATTTCTTCTGCTTGCGAGTCTGATTTTCAGATCAGATTATGGCATGTGAGTGCCGGCGGTCTCCGCCCGCTCGAGCTGCCCTGCTCCACAGAGACCCTGAGCAGAGCCCACTTTGTCAGCATTACGGAGGAACTCTAGGGAGAAGCTGCCTAACGTTTGCTGTTCTCGGATCGGCAGCGCTAACTTCAGATCGAATGTGCTCACCGAGTGCCTGCAGCGAGCGCAGGTTTTGCATCGTCCTCCAACACAAAGTTTCTGCATTGCGACTCAGTGGGGAGCGGTCCAGATGTGAAGCTGAAGTGTGGGGATGGTGACCCTAGACCAATCTGTCACTGCGACTGTGTACTTCCTAAGTGAGCTCAACAGGGCAAGGTCCAGATTCTCCCCCCATGGACTCAGCAGACAGCTGTGATAGACAGAATCCATTTGTTGGGGCCAGCCAGGTAAAGAACACTGTCGAGGCTGGAGGGTCTCACAAACGGACATCTCTACTGCCAAGGACAGCTGAACCACAGGGGTGAGCAGGAATCGGACCCACTGCTCTTCAAAGGACTTGGGCAATACCCCACCACTCTGTGATTGAGTTCAGGATATTTACATCAGAAAAAGTAAAAGCACCATTGTGAATTCTTATTGCATTACAGTTTATTGCATAAGAGCTACTACCTAAATGTACTAACCAAGTTATTGGCATCCCCAGTGTTAGGAAGGAGTAACAAAATACAGGTAACAGTGTATTTAGATACAGTTACAGTTTATTTAGATGGTAATTAGCACACAATTATCTTCTTAAAATCAATGGATTACTTAAAAGGATTACTGTTAGTCTGCATTACTCACTCTGAAGTGTAAAAGGCATCACAAAAGTCTCTGATTTAAAAAAGTTTGATGCAACAGTGCATGCAGTGTTACTTTCCTTACCACACACAACATGAGAAGATGAATTTGACACATAGTGAATGCAGGAACAAACTTCTGTCTCACCTAGCGTCCCATCTACTTACCCAAATTGCTAACTGACCGCAGATCAGCACATAAGCATTGTGGGCATAGTGAGCAACTAGCTTGTAGCAGCAGCAGTTACTTCAGATCGACTCTCACTATGTGCCTGCAATAAGAGCAGGTTTGGCATCGTCACCCAACATGAAAAGTTCTTTCTGCTTTGCAACTCAGTAGGGAGCAGTCCAGGTGTGGAATCGAAGTGTGGTGATGTGGGGAGTTAACACATAGCCAGTACAGAAGCCAACACATAACAAACTACCTACCTAGCCAAATTGCTAGCCGACCGCAGATCAGTATGTTAGCACATCTCAGAGTCATGATGTGTACTAGATTTTTGTTGAACTGGTACTA
>CM038717.1:26585072-26667493 GCA_021613375.1 Megaleporinus macrocephalus | reverse complement strand
GCATCTTACGTTGGATTACCTGAAGCAGAAAGAAGCCTCCACCTACTGCCGAAGCAGCCAGTTTCCCCACTTTCTGAAACAAATACCCTGCACACCTGAGAGATGAACACATGGCATGTTACTAGTTTAAAAGGGGACATGCTATGAAAAACTTCTTTTCAGTGCCTGTACACAAACATTTGGGTATATGGAATGCCTACCAACTCAAAAACAGTGACATGAGATAAACCAGTCAGTTTTTGTGTGGTGCCTAGATCAGAAGGGATTGGACAAGCTGGACACTGGACAAGGGATTGAACCAGCTATTTTAACATTAAGTGGAGACTCCATAATACTGCCGCCCCGTATCTTCATAGCTTCGCCCATGGCTTCATAACTAACTGTGCGAAGGGGCCCCATTTGTTTCCTTACCAGCGCTGGAGCTGCTAGCATTATGTGAAGCAAAGAGCTAAACTGCTCTATTGTTGGCTCCGCCTGAGTAGATAAAGGTTCTTTTTGATGGTAACGTCCGGCTGCAGTCAGCAAAAACCTGTACAAATGCATTAACCACTTTGTGTCTAGCACAAAGCTTAAATCAGCTTCTTGTTAGACTTTCCCGTTCCACCTTAAATGTTCCAGCAGTTACATTTTGATGCCTCAGGTAAGTGCGGTAAACTGATGCGCCATTTAAGATAGAATGGGAAAATTCAAACAGCCCACTTCAGCCTTGTACGCCATTCTGTTTTTCCTACTTGGGTCAGTACAGAGCAGCACTGGCAGTGAAACTTTTCTTATCAATATATACTCTCCGTAGCAAATCTGCAGATGAGGAAAATGTATGTATGGTCTGTTTGGACAGAATGAGAAAGTTGCTGTGGTGCTTGATCCTTGTGGTATTTTGACCAAATCATGTCACAGGGTTTTCACAAAGGCTCTTAACTTTTAACAATGTCCCTGGAAAGTCTAACTATGCTCTTCTGTTTGTTTTTTTGTTTTTTGTTTTTCCTCACCAGCCAGTCACTCCACCAATAGCGAGTTGCGTTGCTACTGAATACTTCTCGGCGGCCGGCCCAGAATTGTTGCCAAACACTTTATTCCACCATCTCTGTTTCTTGACATGTTCTGCCAAGTCCATCACGAAGGCTTCCCCCTCTGTTGAAACAGAACCAAGCTAATGTTGCACATGGCCAATTTTTAACCTCTGTATTTACAAACCTCATGTTCAACCGTTTACTGATTAACCTATTAAAACTAGCTTACATGCACTGCAGGTTCTTGCAGCCATCATTTATAGGAGACAAGTTTCCCCTCAATGACAGACAAACTGAATTCACTCATAGCTCAGAGAAACACTGAGGGCCAAGGTTATGTAAGCGAAGGCCTCTATCCAATGATGTTATTACTGAAAACACTGCAGAGACAAAGAAGAACTGCTTTCTCCTAAAAGACCATTTATCTTCTTCTCGACCGTCAAATACAGAAAGAAAACAAATGGAGTCTTTAGACGCAGTGGCCAAATTGAGTTCATCTCTTGGAAGTGACCTTGGCTGCAGCAGCCCTTGGACAAAGGCCACCACTTCCACCAACACCCAACCAAAATAGCACGGCCAGAAGAATGTCGGGATCAGTTTCCATCAGACAAGTTTGGAATTAAAACCGTCACAAGAGCTCAAATCAGTGTGGGCAGCTTGTTGATCACTGGGCCAGGCCGAAGAACTGAAGGGTGTGCCTGCTGTCCTGCTTAAGTGGGTGAACATTTAATTCACCCCCTCAGAGGCCAAGTTTTACAGACGACCAGCCCTGCATGACCAGTCGTGCTCTTTTTAAGAGTCTGATATGTAAATATGCAAACTGCCCATCTGTGGCTTTAACTTAATCTACGCAAACGAGGCTGCAGCTTACATTCGACAGCAACTAGGACTGAAACTTTCCGTTCCACCTTAAATGGTGCCTTAACTCAGGGCGCCGCCATGAAACCGCGGTGGAAACCTGAAGAAAAGCGTGACAGGATTTAAGGTGGAACGGTGAATTCGAATAGAAGAATTATTTCACAAAGCAAGCAGTTTAGCGTTGCCAGCAAACTGATAGCGAGTCTGAGTTTTAAGGTAACCCAAACCGCGGTACCATTTAAGGTGGAAGGGAAAATTCGAATAAGAACTTCTATTCCGAGCAGTCTCCGCGGCAATGCAAATGAGCTTCATTTGAGGTCTTTTGCTTCCACGCAAAACGCTTAGCTACGTGCAAGTGAAGCACAAGGTGCAAAAAAGTAGATTCCACAGAAACCTCGAAGCCTAACCCACAAATGACTCATCCGTGCCAACCGTTTATTTACTAGCTGTGGGCCGCAAATGCCAACCATTTAGCATTTAAAGCTAGCGTCGGATATTAGAAAATAAAGAGAGGGATAAGAAAAAGAGAGAGGTCGTGTCATGTAATTTCTTTACTCTTCAGCCTCTGCACACCACCTAGTTAGATTATATTAATCAGGAGTTTTGATCAAGTACACCAAGCTGGTTAGATGAACCCAGATAACAGCCTTAACACAGCGGTTTGCGACAATATGTACAGCGTAAGATCGTTTAATCAAAGAAGTAAAGTTGTGTTTTCCTGTATGTATATAACAATAATGATCCAGTTTACAGGTACCGGTAACTCCTCAGTAAGCTGTCCTAAATTAGCCCTCCTGCTATTCTCGCTAACGAAGCTGTGTCTGAAGGGCAACGACGAGCCTCTAAATTACAACACGTGTTTACGTTTGATTTAATTAAGGAGCGAAGTTCGCTTAAAATGCAAGTAGAGATTAAAATGTAGACATTCTCTCATAAATACAGCTCGTTATAAACGTTTAGGACAGCCTGTAAAATCTTACCGTTCTTCTTCTCAGCCATTTTTATTTGTGTTTCCTAGCCGGACTGTAATTCAGAGCGCAGCCTCGGAACCACGTGACACACGCCTCTCTCTCTCTCTCTCTCTCTCTCTCTCTCTCTGTGTGTCTGTAAGTCTCTCTCTTAGTCTTAGTCTCAGTCTCTCTCCCTCTCTCTCTCTGTGTGTGTGTGTGTGTGTGTGTGTGTGTGTGTGTGTGTGTGTGTGTGTGTGTGTGTGTGTGTGTGTGTGTGTGTCATCCCCGTTAGTGACATCAGTGGCCTTATCATAGTTTACATCATGCACAATAAAAGTCTCTCTATCAAAGAAAAACATTTTAGTAATGTGTTTTTATAATTTCATATACTGTTTTATCTGATTTAGTAGAGACTGTGTAAATTCACTAGTAAATATTTATCACATATACAGTACTAGTTCATTATATTTGGTTGCTTATATTATATTGCTGAGCATTTCATTTCTTTATTATTAAGAGTCATTGAGAGTGGTTTGGTGTAACATGGTTGGAACCAGGAGTCATGATGTCTACAGCACAATTAAAACCATTTTATTGAGAGAGTTAGAAGTTAGCTCAGTAAATAGAATGGCGTTTGACTCTGTATCTACAACAATCGCTTTTGGAAAGATGCTAAAACCAAATACATGCTTGATGAAACGGAGGATTTAAATATTCTTAAATAGTCTTCTGGAGGATGTACGCTCAGGTTTTCAGGTTTTAAAAAGTTTGAAGTTTGAGCTCTGCGTTACATTTATAACAAAGTAATTTTCTTTGAGTTAATTGTCTGCTTGCGAAGCTCAGGTAGATTTTCCATTATCTGATTACTTAGATTACTAGTTATCAGATTCAGAGCACAGTGTGTGACTTTACTAAACTCAAGAGGAGTAACGGGACATTATTAGGCTTGTGTTCTACTTTGATTGTTTTAGATTTTTGGGGTTTTAAGTGGGAGAAAAGAAAACAGAGGAAATATTTAGGCTATACACATGTAGTGTTACTGCATTTTATTTACTATGCAAGACCAACAGTGAACCTTTAAGTGTCTTTTGAGTTTATATGTCATGTTTTTGAAGGTAAAATAGTGAAAATTCTGAACAAATCCTTTTTTGGGGCAGCGGGGGTACTTTGCCTTATGACCCTCCTTATGTACCCCTCTGCCTTTAAAATTAAAAACAATTAACCAGACGTCTGGTTCCTATCACCACCACTGTATGCTCCTCCAGAATGAAGCATTCCTCAGCAAACCATTCTGAATGACTTTATTCACATCTTAACTGTTTAATTATATACAAAAACAGTGGATTTCCGCTTTATGTACTCTTCCTTGTATTTCAGCAGTCGTGAGCTGGACACTGACAGGACATGACTGACAGGACACCTAAACCTCAGCTGCTCCCCTGGCGCCACGGATAACACTGCCCACTGCTCCAGGCTACAGTGCTCACTGCCCCCTTAGTGTGTGTGTTCAGTAGTGTTTGTGTATTTGTCTTGTGTTTCACTGCATGTATGGGTAAAATGCAGAGGTCAGATTGCTCTGTGTGTGATATTGTATCTCCACTTACCATATGAGAACTTTTGTAGTTCTACAGTTACAGACTATAGTTCATCTGTTTCTCTGTATACAATTAAGCCCCTTTTACCCTTTTCTTCACTGGTCAGGACCCTCACAGGACCACCACAGAGCACCACAGAGTGGTGGATCATTCTCAGCGCTGCAGTGACACTGACGTGGAGGTAGTGTGTATTGCACTAGTGTGGGTGGATCACACATTTTATCTCTGACAACATATGCAAATATCGTCGCCGTCCAATCAAAAACAAGTATATACAAATTGGCAACTTTACAGGACAGAACAAAAACAATCCTCACTTTCAATGTAAGTCAATGGAACCAGAAATTTTTCAAGCATTTTGGAGCATTTCTATTGGTCCAGTCATCATGGAAATTTCCCACAATGTAAACGGCAGCTGCTGCATATAATTGATGCTAAAAAAAAGAAATCGACAAAAATTGAGTTACATTTGAATAAATAATGTTTTATTTGTGTATGTAAAACATCTCACGCTCACTCACGCTGAAGTTATATGTAGTGTTTTAGCCTGGACTGCATCAAGAATGAGGTAAGATTCAGAGTCACATAGAGGTGATTTACATAAACCAGCCTTAAAAGCACAGTCACAAAAAAATGCCTGTATGATTGTACGGGTTGAGAGAGATTGGAAAATGGTCATGCAAAACATTTTACTCAGATGCAGCTCTTTTATGATCTCACAGTGTTTCACCTACAATTCTTTAGTAGCTTTAGATGAAAAGGTAACATATGCAGGAGAAATGAGAGTTTAGTTTAGATAATGTGTGTGTTTGCATAATAATAGTTCTGAACTGTGGTCACAACAACGGCATACCCCAATTTCTTAGCCTGGATTTGGGTCCAGGAATCTGATTATGAAATTTGGGAAAGAGAGTTAGAAGTTAGCTCAGTAAATAGAATGGCGTTTGACTCTGTATCTACAACAATCGCTTTTGGAAAGATGCTAAAACCAAATACATGCTTGATGAAACGGAGGATTTAAATATTCTTAAATAGTCTTCTGGAGGATGTACGCTCAGGTTTTCAGGTTTTAAAAAGTTTGAAGTTTGAGCTCTGCGTTACATTTATAACAAAGTAATTTTCTTTGAGTTAATTGTCTGCTTGCGAAGCTCAGGTAGATTTTCCATTATCTGATTACTTAGATTACTAGTTATCAGATTCAGAGCACAGTGTGTGACTTTACTAAACTCAAGAGGAGTAACGGGACATTATTAGGCTTGTGTTCTACTTTGATTGTTTTAGATTTTTGGGGTTTTAAGTGGGAGAAAAGAAAACAGAGGAAATATTTAGGCTATACACATGTAGTGTTACTGCATTATGTTATATGTCATTCGAAGTAACACTATGTTAGATATTGTATTGTGTTGATAACAATGTGATTATGTTTATTATGGTTAACTGTTCATAGCACATGTTCTTTGGGTTTATTTAACAATGATTATTAAAGTGAAAGGAAAATGCTTATTGTTTATATGGTTTTATGGTTAGTTCTAAATAATAGCTAATCATTCCATTCCATTTGTGAGCTGTGGCCAAACACAGCACTTGATAAAATCCCAATAGTTTGGGGGAAACACAGTCAAATATAATAGAGTCTCATATAAAACACCATGGATTTTTTTAACAATAGTGGAAATACTACAATTTCTTTGGTTAAAATGAAAGATTATTGTAGACAATTGTACCACTATTGTAACAGAGCCTGGTTGAATTTAAAAATGTGTATCCAGAGAACACTGTGTCTTGCCCAGAGCACCAGGGTCACCAAATCCATCCCTGACAATCACCAGAGTCATTCTGGAATTAGTCCAAAGCACCTTTTGTAAACTTGGCAAAAAAAAATTTCACCCATTGTGTGTAATTACATATTTCCACCAAAGAGGTCTCCAAACCCCCAGATTTCTCAAAAAGCACATAGTACAGCTTCAATCATAAACTAAATTGAGCTGTCAGCTTTCCTTAAAGCAGCCCAGTTTCCAAGTCCTTGTTCTAGAGACCCACTGCTCTACACACATTACTGCTTTCCCTGCTCACTACACACCTTATCCAACTTATCCAACAATCACACTAACCACTGATAACAAAGTAGAATTGAATGTGTTCACTAACCCTGGTCTTGGCCATCTACATTCCTACAGAGTCTAATTCCACAACCAGTCTGTCTCTAATTCACCTCCTCAGAAGTTGCTGATTTGCTGGATCAGTTTAGAATAGTGGGTAAAACGGGGCAGCATGTTGGATTCCTGCCAGAAGTACTCAAAACTTGTACTCAAAACAGTTATCCACTAGGAGGACCTCTTTACCAAAATGTATAGCATAGCCTAACAACGTCTGTTAGCACAAATGTGTAGATTGAGCACCACCTTGTGCACTCTCTCTACCAGTTAAGATCACATTAGCACCAAGATGCTTTTAGAAAGCTGTATCCTGGTGTTTAGGACCAGGACTGGAAAATACTGCTTTAAAGTAATAATGCAATTGATGCCAACCTTGACATAGGATGTAAGTAGTCAGGTCTTTGAGTAAAAGAAATGAGACATCTGCTGTTTCTGGAGCAGCGTTTCTTAATTCTGCTCCTGATCGCCCCCAGCACTGCACAGTTTTAACTGTCCCAGCACACCTGATCCAACTGTTTTGAGTAGAGTGCTGCTGCTGAGTGCTGCTGCTGAATCTCTAGAAGACTTTATTTATACTAGGTTTGATCATTCGTTTGCTGGCCTGTGTGTGGTTGAATTATGAGAGACTCTATGACTGTAGGAGGGGAGAACTGGAGTTCCGGTCAGCTACTGCTTGAGCTACAAGACTGAAACTACATTGATGAGTTGTGGTAGAGCTGAGACAGGGGACTGAGGAACAGGGAGAAGAGAGGGTGGAGGGACGCCAAAACGAAAAGATAAATTTACAGGACGACTTGCTTCAGGCATGATCTTTATGTAAAACATTGTATAATAACTCATAACTTTATTCAAACCTCAACTTTATGTGTAGCAATGTTCTTGTTACATCATGTTACATCACTGCAATGTAAAGGCTCAAACTTTTCTAAGTTACTCTAACTGTACCTAAAAAAGAGTAATATGAAAAATATAACAAAACAAAATAGAAAAATACACTCATTGCTTTGTTGGGGAAGAATCTGAAAGCACCAGTAGGGTTTACTTTTAAATTGCATAATAAAAGTTTCACCTTTAAATAGGTCCTACTGTATAATTAAATAATGACTTACATTTACCTGAGAATCCAAAAAAAAGAAACAAAATCAAACAAAAGCACTTTTAGTTGCTCATTGCTAGGAAGACTCTAAAGTTACCATTTATGTTTTACTTGGGGTTATTTTGGATATTACAAAATAAAAGTCTAAATTTAAATAGCTTTTACTATGTTAAAAACTTTTAGACTTTTAGACTTTTAGACTGAGTAATCTAGATCCATTAACAAACATTAAATAAAAGCAAAATAAAGGCCTAAACTTTGACTAGGTTTTACTAATTTTGCTTGAGTATCTACTAAAAAAAGAACCTAAGTAAAATAAAAGTATACACTTTTAAAAGCTCATTGCTATGTAAAAGAAAAGTCTAAAAGTAAAATTTTTTCTTAAGTTTTATTAATATTTATTTTGGAAAAATTGCAAAATAAAAGCACTACATTTTTGATAGCATTACTGCAATACTACACTTTTCTTACTTTGCTTGAATAAAAACCCAAACAAAATAAAACCCCAAACCTTTCAAAGTGTTTACTATATTACTAAATTACAAATTAAATAAAAAACATTTTTTAACCTTAGTATCGACTAAAAATAAAATAAAATCATACACTTTTAATAGCTAATTGCTTGGAAAACTAGCACTAACAAAATTAATTAAATTCAATAAAACATAACACAAATAAACCATTTATTTCTATATTAAATTAGGATCTAAATGCAGCAAGTAGGTTTTTATAAGGGTTTATTTTTATAAGTTTTAAGGCAACAGTTAAACAGGGTTTATTTTAGAAGTTGCAAAATAAAAGTCCAGACTTTGAATAGTTTTACCTACATTACTTTTTTAAAAACCTTGTCTGTGTAGCCACTACAAGGAATTAATAAATAAATGAAAACATACACTTTTAACAGCTCATTGCTATATTGAGGGTGAGTCTGAAGGCAGTGATGGTTTATTAACATTTATTTTGGAACTGGCAAAATAAAAGCCCAAACCTTGAATAGTTAGCTACATTTTCTAGTAACCTAGACATCCACAAACAAAAGAAACAAACTAAAATCAAATAGCCATTTTTAATAGCTCATTACTTTGTTAAAGAAGAGTCTTAAGGCACCTGTTAGGTTTTATTCAACTTTATTTGTCCAAAGCAAAGTTTCACAAAAGCAAGTTTCACAAAAACAACTGAGGAGTCAACATGTTGAATAGTATGTCTTTACTGACCCAGTAATCAGATGTAGCTGTATTTTATAGCACACAGACCCTACACTGAGTACCAGGTAAGCGAAAGACACCAGAACCGCATGAAAGAGCCGCATCGTGCAGCACCAGCATCCAGAAGATTCTTCTCCTGCTACAGAGCTTCATCCCAGTTCAAATCACAATGGCATGCTCTTGTATACTCTTTGCATCATATTACTATTCCAACATGAGTTCAAAATCACAAACCGTCTAAAGCACTTTAAACCCAAAGTATAGCTGAACAGTCTGCCTGCCATATGTTCCTCATGGGCGATGCCATTCTTGTGTGCTCTTGATGTGAGAGTGCACTAATAAAAGTGAAACTGCTTGTGAGTTTGTTAGGGGGAATACCACAGCCTTATTATGCATGCACTTCGAGAGGTTATTTCCCAAAAGAGTCCACACTTGCCGAAAACCCAACTGACCTGTGTCCATGCTTCTGTCTTAGGGGTGTCTCAGAACGAAAAAAACAAGACTGAGGAGAAAAGTATACTTCATGTAACGGTTTCCAGGAAACATCTTTTTCAGTGCCTTTGGTTTTCATGCCCCAAATATCATCGGCGCTGTCAGAAATCGCTGTACTACATTGGGTTACTATCATCAGACATTTTAGTTTCCTTCCTTTTTACAGGATGTTAATCTAAGCCAGTATGAATTATTAGATTTAGTAGAATAAAAACAGATTAAGATTAGATCTTACTTACGTTCTTCAGATAAGACTTACTGCATGTCTTTCAGTCTGCCACCGATGGAAGTAGTTTCAGGTCCAGAAAACAATGCAACATCTTCTCTTCCACCAAGCCATTCATGCAAAAAAGCAAGTCTGTCGACTTCGGAAACCTACCCACCGTTCAAACCATACCTATTTCCACTGAACTTTTTTGCTCACGCAAACTGCCTATTGCTCCACATCCTTCCTCCCTCTTTACTCGACCTTGAATTCTAAGAATCCGACGAAAAAAATCAACTTCCTCGGTCGCAGAAAGAGCCTCTCAGTGAAAGGCTGTGCAGTTAGTGCTGCTGCTGCTATGGCAGACCTGCATGTTCCAATGTTCGTCTCAATCAAATGTATTTAGTAGTCCTCTACGCACACTACAATTTATATTCAGCCTTTTACAAAATTTCCCTGGGTCTCTCCCCTCACCTGTCTGGGAATTATGCATGTTAGTCACCTTTGTTTAGGGACAGTCCCTCTAGCAGATTTGATCACACAGCTCAGTTCAGTTATCCTACCTAATTACATCATGTTGCATCTGTTGAGATTAACAGAATTTCACATGAATGAAAAATTGGATTCACTGGAGAGTTTAGACTGATTGTTATGTTGTTGCAGGGTGTATTAGGGTGTATTATTTTCATTATGCTGAGTTTTCCTTTTAAGTGGTCAAGGGTCCCAAATCAACTTTGAAAATTTCCAATTTCTAAACAAGTTTTTGGAACATAAAATTCTGTCAGTTGAAAGTAAAAACCAATTTGTGTCACTGATTCATTTTTAGCATATGCTGTAAGGAAAGTGTTCAGAATATTCTGTGTGGAAAATGAAACACTTTCTCTTCAGCATTTTCACTTTTTATGTTTTTTTTAATGTTTATCTTTCCCCAACAACAAAAGAAGAACTTCAGTAACAATTCTAACCTTATGTTAATAACTTTTGTTTTGGTTTAATGAAACCTAATAACCAAATGGTACTAATAGTGTTAAAAACCAAAGACTGAAGTAAAGTCTGAGATATTATCTTACATGGGGCAAAAGCTTTACCAACCAATATCCTTTGTTTTTCAACCTGCAAAACATTGGTTATTTTAACATCTAAACAAAACCTGTGTAAGAATAGTGATGGAATGGAAGTAATGGAAGTGAATGTTACTAAACTTAACACAACACAATTATAAAGTTAACACAATATGCAACGAAGTAAAAAAAAAAAGAAAAAAGGTTTTTGTGTGACTGTGGAGATATACAATACATACGTCTTTGTTTGTTATATATTGTAAGTTATCTTTGTTAGCTTTGTAAGCTCACAATTTAAACTCACCAATATTATAAAGTCATGTTAGTAAGTTGTAGCATTACACTTTTTTTGTACTCACTATTTTAGTTATGTTAAATTTTCTTAATTTATTATTATTTTTAAAAATGTAATGGTTCAATTCTTTTTAAATATAGGTATCTTTAAATATTCTTCCTGTACCTTCTTTCTTGCAAAGTTGACTGTCTTTGGCTGTCTGTATTGCACTAAATAAATCTTGAATAAGTCAGCAAAGAGAAAAGCCCTATATGCTTGCTATACTACTGACCTCATTTAACCCAGGAATCTGTAAGTGTGGTGAGATCTTCTAGGCTGCATAAGTGCATAAGAAAAGTCAGGTAGAGCTTTTGGAGACTTTGTCTTGAGATCTTTAGAAAAACTTTCAGACGTCAGTATCAGTAATTCTGCAGAAAATGTTTTCATTAATGTAAATAGAGAATATTCGATAGAATGCGGTAGAACATATCACATTGAGATTGTTTTAGTGAACATGGCGTGTGTGTGCATCATCATATTTAGAGGAATTCAAATTTGTAAAAAAAAGTACTGCGGTGCTGAATGTAAGAACATGAAAGTATTTTCCCTGCAAGAGACAATTACATCATGTCAAACTTGAGATTTGACCTTATGTAGGTTCAGTGCCAGTGATGTCATAACCATAACTCTTCTCTAAATGTATAAAACATTTGCATAAAAAGCTTCGAAAAAAAGTTATGATTCATTACGGACATTGCAGTCTAAAAGAGGGAAAGTTTGAGCGTCGTGTGCAGGAAGTCACATACTTGTCACTACCCATCACCCAGTGGGCGGGGCCTTTTTTGTGTTTACTTGTGCATTGTCTTTGATGTTGTGTATGAAACGAGCGTCTTCAGTGAAATTCTAATTACAGCCCGCTCTGACATCTTATCGGGCTCATTTGAATGTTGATAGTGTGATGTGCTTTTCCCCAGCACATGACATCAACTTAGTGATGATAGAACAAAAGAAGATCAGAACGATTTTATTTTGCTGCAGAACCACAAAAAATCAAGAAATATATTCTTCCATAAAGACAGTTTTCAAATATAAATGAAAACTATACGCAAAAGTATACGTCCATGTGCATTAAAGCAAGACATGTATTGTTGAAAGTCTATAGTCATATGTACAAGTTTGAACAAATGACATGTTTTGTTGATAGGGAGGGGATAGTTGAGGGGAGAATTAGTTCATTGTTTTTCTCCTATAATTTTGGTGCAGTTTCAGTTTATCTGCTGAGTTTAATGTAAATGATTTTTTTTTGTAGGAGCCACATATTTTGTTTTAATTAAAAAAAATGTATTTGTGTATTTATTGAAAATAAATTTTAAAGAAATACAGGTTTTATTTTTTTTGTTCCCTTAATATTACCTGTAATTATTTCCAAGTATGTACACCTTCACAATCATGTAAAAAAGTTTAAATGCTGCCTCAGGTGACATTGCATGTTTATTTGATTTTCTAAGTGAAAAAAATCCCCTGCAGAAAACAAATGCAACATTTTTTTGCCAATTTTATTGCAGTTTCTATTTATTTGCTGAATTTAAACTGGCACATTTTATTGTTTTTCCTTCTATATATTATATTATTTTCACTTTATTTGACTGGGGTGCCTAAACTTTTGCAAAACCATAAATGAAAAACATGACTGAGATGTGTGCTGGACTCAAAGTGTTGCATAGCACTGTATTTTCACAAATTATTTACAATCTGAAGTAATTGCTTTATTTAGGCAGGTTTGAATGTTTCATCCAGTGAAAAAATACACAAACATTTTTGTCTCCCTTTGACCTTGGGGAAAAAAACCCACATTCACTTCCCCAGGGTCAGAAGAAAAAAAAAAAAAAAAAAAAAAAAAAAAAAAAAAAAAAAAAAATATATATATATATATATATATATATATATATATATATATATATATATATATATATATATATATATATATATATATATATATATATATATATATTCTGTTCTTTACATTGTGTCAAATAAAATCATGATAAATTGAGTATAATGCTCCTAAATTGCTTCTAATAAATAAAATCTCTTTACATTAACTAACATTAAAAGGATGTTTAATATTGTGACAATTACATACAGGTTTTCACTTGGACCAATTTGTTAAATAGCAGAACAGAAAAATAAAATAAAAGGCTAGAGCTAAATCAAGGACATAAAATAGATATACTTCTAACCACTTCTAACCACTAACCCCAGAGACTTTTTCTACAGAACATCTACAGAACATCTTTTTAGGAAGTGCACAATTCAACCTAAAGAAATGTGTCTCAGAAGAGAAACAAGTGAGAGGATGAATCTGCTTCACTCCTGACATATCCCCTTCAAACCAGAGCTCACTGCCATGGTCTTATCAGGCTTATGAGAAATTACTCAGAGTATTCTCCCCACCCGTGTTGATGGTATGCCAGTAAACTCACTAACTGTCATCGTCAGTCCTTAACTGACCTACTGGGTTATGAAGCAGTGGGCTTATTCTAATATATATTCTAATGCTTGAAGTCACGCTTTTTTATTTCCAGCTAAAGATGTAAGCTTTTACGTACACACAGTCAGAACTTGATGATGACGGCCACATTGGCTAACTGTGCTGAAATACACAGTATATTACTGCAGTTTTGTGGAATTTCCACAACAGATATACCAAAACATTAGAACATCATAATCACAAGACGCCCTCATTTTTAGATGATCTCCAGTGTTCAGTTTGTAAACTGTTTTTCTGAGTCTCTGCGGTCAGGAAGAGATTCAGTCCAATTGACAGGGAACTGGGCCAAATACCATTATGTGCCAGCACCATTATAACTAGAAGCCATTCTCATGGTTCCAAATAGAAACATTCTCTTTACTAAAGAATGCTTGAAAAACCATCTTTTTTTAGGTTTGCCCTGTAAGAAAAGCACTGGAGTCCACAGGGTTATCTTTTTACAACAATGAAGCTTTGAAAATATTTTGGCGCTGAAAAGAGTACTATGAGCGATGCCATTGTTGGTTTCCTAAAGGACCATGTATGGAAAAGAGCTTTGAGGTGTAAATAACCTTTCAGGTTATGTGAAAAAACATTTTTAAATGTGTAAAGAGCCATAACATAATGTAAAGGTTCCAGGAGAAAACTTTTAATTGTGGAAAACCTTCACAACAGGGATCCTCAATCTTTTGAAGGCTTCAAACTACGACATCTCGTTTATAAAAGGTTTGTAGGTTTGTAGAACCATCCATCAACAGAATTTTAGAGAACTTAAAGTGGTTCTTGCATAGCATTGCTCAAAGAACCAGTCTTTTGAATGTACATCTTCACCAACAATATTTTATCCGGTCCATGAGTTAAAAAATAGGTGTGTCCATTGTGAAAAGCACCTGTTATTCCATCATAATGGAATGGAATCTTAAGTAATAAACAATGTAACGCTGCCTTGAAACGTGAGGTCATTTCAGGGTAAAAGTAAACCTCCTGGCATGCCCCTAGTCCTTACAGTCAATGGCTCCTAAAATAGTGTGTGGGCTTTGGCTGGTTGCGTCTATGCTGGCACACGCTTATGACGTCAGTGGGCGCGCCATAGGTCCAGTTCCTCTCCATCTACAAAAAAAAATGCTGCCAGCAAACAAAACAACGGTGGACCAATCAGCAGCAACACCACCTCATCTCTGGATGACAGCGGCAAGCTTTGCACCTACTCAAGCTCATTTGCAGTCAGTGAACATTACAGAAATAAGTATGTGCCACTAATATTAAGAAATTAATGATTTCCAATGTCAATATTAGCTTTAAGGATCTGATACATGTGAAACAAGTCAGAAAATCTTTGTAACATACCCAAATGTGTTCTATGTACATGACTACAAAAAGCTCCTGCCACAGTGACAGCTAATATGGTACTAAACATTACATGATGGCAGCTCAGGGCTAAAAAGCATCGACTCCCTCCTCCAGGTTCTGTGAAGAGACAGAGGAGAGGATTGAAGGAATTTGTGAGTAAGATGGAGCAACACTTCCAACTCCATGCTCCCCGTGCTGCCATCTATGCTTTCCTCATCACCTTTGTTGCCATGACTGTGCTCTGCTGTCTAACGTGAGTTATTCTATCCAACCTTCTGAACAAAATGGCAAAGCTAAACCTTTGGTCAGAATAAGGCAAAGTCAACTGATTGGAAAAAAAACATTAGCCATAGCATTACGTGTCAAATGCTAAACATTACTGATATGTGTGGAAAAAATAGCTTGAAACAATGTTAATGTTGGGCAAAACCAGTGACTAAGATCTCTGACACTGAATTTTCAACAATGAATGCTAAACAATTATCCAACATGAATGGCTGCTGTTCCAATGTCAGTGATTTGGTATTTGGGGTGTTACATTTTGATATGTTTATAAGGCAACCACTCAAGCTGACTGTGATCCACTTGTTATTGCAAACATGTTCTAATGTTATCATGCTATGGTGATGTCTTTTACAGATGTGCTATTGACAGACCTGTGGAGGCTTATAGACGTTTCTAGCCCCTGGTGAATCTTCACAAATGTGAGATCACTCACTCGATGTGTTGGGAACTTCGTTAAAAGAAATACTTCATTAAAAAAAGAATAAGGAAAGCTGTTTGGCACAAAACTCTGTAAACTGAAAAATAACAGTAGTAAACATTTTCTTCTGCACCATAAAACACAGATATCTGTATACTGTGCTGTCCAGGCTGAACATATTTTTATATAGCTTTACATAGCTTTTCTGGGAAAGGTCTACTAACAGAAATCATCCGGTTTAAGCAGATGTTGTTTTTGAATCATGCAAGTTAAATATCATTGCTGTCCAATAAAAAACAAGCATCTCCAAAATTGCAACTTTACAGGGGAGACCAAAAACATACTTTACTTTCAATGGAAGGCAATGGAACCAGATTTTTTTCCCCAAGCTATTTTGGAGCATTTCTATTGATCCATTTGCCATGAAATTTCCATACAATGTAAACGACTTCTGGTATGTTCAAATTATGTAGAAAAATCAAAATCTACAAAAATCGAGATACATGGTTTTCATTGGACAGTGACAATATGAATACTGTATTATCCTAGTTTGCTCGTTTAGTCACCTTTCTGTACACAAGATACTTAAGCACAGATGTCAGTCTAGAGCAGGTGCACCCAATCTTATTCACAAAGGGCTGGTATAGCTGCAGGTCTTCATTCCAGTCAAGCCGAAGCAGACTTGAGTCGTCACGTTTAATGAGTTGGTCCTCAGACAGTTAATTAGTTATATGTGATGTGCTTCTGCTTAGTTGGAATGGAAACCTGCAACTATGCCAACCCTTTGCGATGATCCCTGGCAAGCTGCAAGCAAGCTGGTAAGTTGCATGTCTGTGCTGGTTTTGCTGGTTTGGTGGTGCTGTTTTAGCTGGTTACTCATGCTGACTGACTAGGATACCAGCATCAAAACACAACAAATAACTGCTGTCAAGAGAAAATGTTGTATGTCCAAAATAATAACTTTAAAGGAGTATAAAAAAACCCACCTTACTTTTATTGAAGATTTTATTTGCCAATTAATTCTGGACCATTTCTTTGGGTCCACTCATCATATACGCACAGTGTAATGGTCAAAATGTACTTTCGAGTTATATATATATATATATATATATATATAAAAGTTTTGTTATGACAGCAGTGATATGCTAAGATTTTTGGTGACCATCCTATTAACTTCAGTTTCTACTGACCAACACTAATTTAAGGAGTGAAGTAAACACTAAAACACTAAAAATTCATAGAAACTGTGATATTAATAATGTTAATAATATTAACCATGACTATGGCCTACTTACACTGCCTACAGTTACTACGTTAACTGCATTTGCTCTTCAGCTCTTTGTGTATTAGTATTAAGTTAGTTTGGTTGTGTTAGTGTTTCTTAGTCACGCCCATTGCTGATGTAAACAGGACTGAACTCACCACAAGAGGTCGCGTTTACTTCACTGACTTCTTTGTAGCACAAGCGAATACACCTTTTTATCACGATGGATTTTTTGTGCAAACGAAAATAATAACACTAATAAACGATATAAATGAAAGCCAAACGGTCTTGCTTAAATAACCCCTCTCCTCGAGTTGCAGAATGCTTCTGTGCGATCGAGGGTGAAAATAATGGGCAGAAAAAAGAAACGACACGTGCTGCTTTTTTACCAGTTGGAAAGCCTCCATTCTAGTCCTGTAGACGAAAGAGTGGGCGTTTTGCAATTTTCTCTCCCAAAATAAAATCGCCTTCACGTCTTCAAACTGGTGGCGGAAAGCAAGGAGTTAACAAAGAGCGGTGAGGTAGAAAAAATGGGCGGGGTCTATGGAGCCGCCCCAACCAATCCAGGAAGCCGCTGTATGCAACGATATGTTAATGAGCGCAGCGTTTGGTGGGAGCAGAGCGGTGGGCGAGAGAGAGAGAGAGAGGGACAGAGAGAGATAAAGATAGAGTAGGGGCCTGAGGAGAGCTGGACAACGGGAGAGAGAAGCCCCACGGAGCACGTGGACCCACCAACGTGTTTTCTCACGGAATTTCACCGAGCTGCTGGTGTTAGCTGCCCATTTCAGCTCGGACGAGGTTTAAGCCTTTTAGCTAGCAAAAGATACACGGCTGAAATTTGTTCTGTATTTATTTGCCTTTGTGTTTTTTGGGGGTGGGTGGGGTGGGCGGTCTGGCTTGCTCGTCCACGTATCTTCCCATACATGTACCTTAACGTTACTCCAGTCTGGTTACTGATGAAAGTAAATAGTGAGGCGGTGTTGATGTCTCGGAGGATGGTGGCTAGCTGTGTATAGCATCTTGTATTTTTTTGAAGGTTTGGGTTGAAATTCCCATAAAGGAGTCATCATGCCGGAACATGGGAAGCTATCGTTCAGGCTAGGTTGCTAGCTAGCCTTAGGGATTCAAAGACTTGTGTGCTTTTACCATGAGATCCTTCTTTTAATTAACGTTACCTAACCATATCCTGCTGGATACAGTTAGCCTAGTAAACTGTTGTTGTTACGGTTACTGTTATTGTTATTGAAATGACAAGGACTTGCACTGCTGTAAAGAAGAAGACAGTGCTCGCATTAATGAAATAACAGGTCAGTCAGTCAGGCAGTCTTGTTCACTGGCACGTTACTTTAGCTTAGCTCCATCTACATCCCCGTTACTTGAAAGAAAGCTGGGTAACAGCCTCCCAGCTGTAGTTTTCCTCGACTGCTGGCTATCCTTGCTCTGAGGACTGTGTTGGGGCGAAACGCTGTAGTTCATGTTTCGACAAGAAGTCAGTGTGCTGTCCTTCATTCCGTCGTGTTCGTACCTTTTCCAATACGAGAAGAGGAACATGTCTCGATATAACATATACAGTCTGCTGGACTGGGTGTACGGCGGAGTGGACCCCAAATTCGAGGGGAACGGGGGGCCCGAGTGCGCCGCCTTCATCACTCCGCAGCAGCGGCTCTGTGAGAGCCTCATCATCGTCGTCCTGTCCGTCGTGGAGCTTTTCGTGGCGCTCAGGAAAATCAACGTCTCCAAGGAGCACCGGGAAGCGGTGAAGGACGGACGAAACCTTAAAGAGGACAGCTGGGGGAAGAACCTGTTGCTCGTGGCTCTGTGCATGACTTTCGGCGTGGAGGTCGGGTTCAAGTTTGCTACCAAGACGGTCATCTATCTTCTCAACCCTTGCCATGTAGTCACCATGGTGCAGGTGGGTGGTCTAGCTCCTGAACTTCCTATTCTCCAGCTTATTGTTGGAGTTCTCCCGTTCCACCTTAAGCTGTGTAGCAGGTGCATTTGTAACTGCTGCACCATTTAAGGTGGAACGTTTCTAAATATATATATATATATATATATATATATATATATATATATATATATATATATATATATATATATATATATATATATATATATATATATATAAGATCCAGCTGATCGTCTGAAAAAATAAATATTGTGACATATAAGTAAAAATTGCCTGCAGTATCACAATCTTATATTTTTGCAATATTGTCTTTCTTTCATATTCATAGTTTTTTGGAGAAGTTGTTGAGATGGCATATTCTGATTGATGGATGTTGGTATCAGAGGAGGAAAAAAGGATAGTTTAAAATCCTGCAAAAATATCACCTGCATTACCGCATTCAGAGGATAAGCTTGATGGCCTACTCGTAGATAAGTTAAAAAAGCATTGAAAAGAATCACAATTTGAAAAGAAATTAGTTATTGGTATAATAACCTGAACTGCACTGTGCCATCTCTACATTGGTTAATTATTACTGCTAACTTTATTATTGCCCAAACCTAAGTTATATTTGTTTATTACTGTTATAAACCTGTTATAAAGCATATATGTGTTTATATGTGTGTGGATGTCTGGTCTTGGAATAAAAGTTACTTTAGATTTAATCTTGGTCTGGGAAACTAACTTATAGTATTTGCTCAGAATATAGAGTTATAGGTTAGTTATATAGGTTATTATTGTGCTGTTGCACTGCTTTGTTAAATCAGCCCCTCCGGCGTCTTGTTGGTCTGGTGGTTTATGTAATCTAAACAATCTTGACGTAAATAAAATATCCATTGCTGCTGTAAACATAAAGAGAACAAGTCCCAATCCTTCATCAGAGTATTTTTTTTTTCATTTGCCAAAGCCCTAATGTGTGAGAATACAATATGTACTTCAACTAGGAGTAATAACATGAACTTACTTTAAAAAAGGTGTGTGCGATCCTCCCCGAAGAACATGTCAAAGCTAGAAACATTCCTAAGCTTGTCTGTAGGGCATACAGTATGGTCTGATCTTACCTAACCTGATGTTTACACTGTTGCTTTTTTTCTGCCTGGCAAAACGTGAACGCAGTTCAGCCAAGTGCAGCATGTAGTTTCCAAAGTACGACAATTTAGTCTAATAGTTTAAGATAAAAGTGTGAACTTGCAGCATGCTCACATGTACCATATAGAAAAAATATAAAAATAAAAATACAATGGGGTATGAATACAAATAGAAGTATTTACTGACGTTTTTCCACTTCTGCTTTCATTTACTCATCTAAAAGTTTTTCTTTGTCGCCAATACCATCCCCTGAACACTTGGATTCAGAAGTTGACATAGTTATAAATCAATAGTAGATGCTGTCTGGTATAAAAAGCTGTTACAGAAAAAATATGCTGCCAAAACATTTTACATCCATTGTCTGTCGCTGTTTCAGAGAAAAATTGTGCAGAAAATGAGGAAGTAAGAAAAAGGCAAAGATAAATGTTAACTTTTTTCTTATTGTTTAAGTTTTCAGAAGGCCTTTGCCTGCCTTAATTTATGTTTATCTGCTCAGGAGTGCTGTCTTTATTTTATGTAACATCACAGTTCATGGTGTTACACATTGATTTCCAAACTCTGGGACACATTTAATGCAAAACTTTGTGATCTAACTTCTTAGATGGCCATGAGGGATGCATCTTAACTTCTTGGTGCTTTATAGTGATATAAAAATGTGGCATTTATTATTTAAACATTATGTGTAAGATAAAACTAAATCTTGCATCATATTTGAAGACTGAAAAACATTTAAAAGACTTTTGGACAGACATGTGTATATAGTTTATTACTATCTCACTTACTGCATCTCGGTCTCAGTGTACAGACTACTGTAAAAATCTAAACTCTGATTACTTGTTTATTTTAAGTTTTTCAAACTGTGGACTGCAATTTGAATGGTCCATATAAGCCATATGTAGCTATATAAGCTTATACATGCTTATATATTTCTCTGTAATGTGTGTGTGTATATATGTATATATGCATAAGTGAAAGTCCAGTTGCAGTCATGGTGAACAATGAGAGAGCATACAGGTGAACTGTGTAAGAAACGCTGCACCTTTCAGGAATCAGCCAGTGAGGCAGCTGCCAGAAGCAGTAACATCTGTCCGATTTATGATACATGCAGTGGTTTAGATCTAGAAACATGGTTAATACCCATGTTATCTGTAAGAACTGTGTTATTTAATTGATCATGACAACAGTAGCATAAAATGTGATAAAGCTCTTTGATATCACAGTGACAATATGTAAAGTGATACATTACTATTAAATTATTACTATTTAATAGTAATGTATCACTTAATATGTTAAGTGTTACATTACTGTTAAACCTGAATAATTTTATTAATCCATTTGGCTAAACTCTATACAGAAGATATCAAAAACTTTGTGCACTCTATGGATATAAGGCTCTAATGAAACATAAAAAGCTAATTAACTACTAATGATGATGTAAGTGAAGAATGTGTAGTTGTTGTATTGTAATTGTGATTTATTGTGGACACTCATATCACAGTAATGATAAAAATATGATTTCACCTAAATGCCCACCTAAATTAAAAACACCTCTTCGCTCATTTGAAAGGCCAGACTGATGTCAAGTAGTTTGTGCGTTCAGTTCTGATGATACAGGGTTTTGGTGGATTTCTGTGATAAGCCAGACTGCAGCTTTGCTGAAGGATGTAGTCGTCCGTTCATTTTCTGGTGTTTTCTATAAATATGCCAAGCCCAGGCTTCGAATGTTGTACTTCTTTCTGAGCAACTCTCGCACTCGAAGAGCCACAACTCCTGAATTATACATAGATGAGCTGTTTTAATAATCCCAACTGGGTCAAGGCTAAGATAGTGTGGAGATTGGCATCTGCACAGTTCTGCAGACAGTGTGATGTGCTACAAAGACTTGGTTGTAGTCTGGCTGGCATGATGGTATGGAGTGGGCTGAGTGCATGTGCTGGATATCGGCCAACATGAGAGGCGGCCCCCAGTTGGTACAAAACAGAGAAAGATGTGAATACACAGTAGCACAGAGCAGTTCAACTCTTTATAGCTCTTCGTCACCCCTGAGTATGTGACTGGTTTATCTCAATTTTGACAAAACATCTAATAAAGAGTTTAGCCCGAGGCATGTTTATAGTTATTTACTATATAATGCTAACATTGACCGGGAGGAATGATAAGAACGAGATAGGCTGAAGTTGGTCAAACACAGCTGCAGACAAGAGTTTATTTACTTAATTCTCAGTAGTGCCGCTAGCCAGTCATTGATTTGTTGTCTTCTTGGTGGTGCAAGCAAGAGAGTCGATAGGCTAACACACTGTATCCCACTTAACGACCTGTTTGGTAGAGATTGATATATTGGTTATATGTTCACACTGCGTTTTACGTTTATGTACCGAATCGGCTTTAGCAACAGGTATGCTGATACCTATGACCGATACCATACTGCAATTTCTCCCAGTAGGTGGAACTTAACAATACATTGGTAGCGTGGATTGACGAACAGCAGTGAAATTAGAATGGCAAAATCTAAAGCTGGTATTTCGTGGAAAGGCTGTAGTACCATTTGGAATTCTTTCCAAGTTATTAGCTGCACAGATATGTCACATATCAGTGTCACATATCGGAGCCCCTTACCTGAATGTCTGCGTCAGGCTTCTGTCAGTAATCTCTCATCTGCAGTCAGTCAGTGAGGCAGCTGCCAAGAGCAGTACAAGCTGTCCTTTTATTATAATACATGCAGTTCTTTGGTGATCTAGAAAAAACTGATAATAGCCATGATACACCCATGGAAAAGCATGACATTTGTCAGCACAAGTTATGTAAATGCATGTATGAATCAAATGACTTGAGAATTTAGGTGTAAAAAAAGCTTTTTACTGGGTCAGGGAAGCTGCCTAGTGCTTATGTGTACAGACCGCAGGTTTATGCATATATTCTATATATTGTTAATTTCTGTGTTATTAAAATTATTAAAATTCTTCTAATTACTCATTACATAGTTATAGTTGTAATAATATTATTCAAAATAATATTATAAGCATATATATATATATATATATATATATATATATATATATATATATATATATATATGTATATATATGTATATATATATATATATATATATATATATATATATATATATATATATATATATATATATATGCTTGTGTATGTGTGTTTAATTAGTGTCCAAGAACGCAGTTTATCTCAATAAAAATGTGATATCAGGAAGTGAGCTAGTGTTAGATTAGAATTAGTGTTGGTTTCATGTGATAAGATTTAGAGTTGAAGTGCTTTTTTTTAAGCCGAACCTCTTTAGGTGTTATACCCTCTTTTTGCTGTATTGTCCAGTGTGCACACCCCAGATATACACTAAGATCCTGATATGAAACATGTGATATTCAGAGTTTTTAAAAAATTCATGCAGTTTACACTTAACTTAAAATTTCACTGAGTTTACAACATTTCTACATTTCTAGTTTAATCATTATGATATAAATGAAGTTACTCAGTGTGGCTTGATGTGAAATGCTGCATTGCAAAGAAACGTACACACTTGGATTTTATCACAGTGATCATGATGATAGGAACCAGGGGTTGTAGTGTCTGTACCACAGATATAGCAGCCACTAGTATCCAGAATGGCCAGTAAACCCACACTAATAGGGTTATTTTGCTTTACTACAGCTTAAATGTACAAAATAATTTGGTAAAAAAAACGAAAAACAAATGACTGTAAAGTAATGTCTATGGCAATAGGCAGCATATTTATAATAATTATAAGTAATGGCGCTATACCTTATAGAGGCATTCAAGTTTTCAGATGCCTGGCTCCTATCACTACTGTTAACAATCCATGCTCTAGTTTTTTGCAATCAATCAACAAACTATGTGCATATTTAAATAAACTGTAAGATATAAAACATATATATATGTTATGAGTTGATATATATCAACAAATTGAATAAGGATTTATTGAAGCATTCACTGGAGCTGTTCATAAGCTAGAAGTACGTACGTGCATGATTGAAAAGTAGCTAATTACTGATTTTCTTCATTGGCTGCCAGTTTTTTATTTGTATCAGAAATGCTCAGCCTCATAAGAAGGTACAAGTGAAAAAGTGGGTCATATTTAATGTGACTAAATTCCAGTCTGGAAGCATTATGTACACAAGGCATGTCAGCACATTAGCTGGGTGTCAATATTGCAGGTGTAAGTAGCAGAAGTCTCAAGAACACGACTAGGTCTGACAAATAAAGCATTCTTATATTGAAATCTTCTGTTGTTAAATAGCAAGAGCTAAGAAGAGCTTCAATGTCTAGATGGGTTTGACCAATCAGAAGCATCCAAAAAGTGATGTGCTGTGTATGTGACATTACAAGCTATTAGCTATTAGTCTTGATCGTATTGCAAACTAGAAAATAGTATGTTCTGATTATTTATTTATTTATTTATTTATTTTAAAATGAATAAAAACAAGTCAACTTAACTGCAAAAAATCTGTTTTGAATTCAATGCTTTTTGCAGTTAGTATGTTAATATATATTTACCTGTCTAAATTCTCACAGAATATATGAGCAGCATTTTAGAACTAACTTTTTGAATGAGACACAATATACATTAACATATATACATATATAAATTATACATTTTTGTTTCTTCATAAGTGGGCCTCAGGGAGAATAATAAAATACAAAAGTAATTAAATACAAAAAAATGGGACCTTTTTAAGCTGGGTTAGGGTTAGAGTTATGCTCTAGGCAGTCAGCAAACTATAACAGATCCTGAGGTGTCTCTCACATAATTTTTTATGGCAATTCCAGCTGTGTAGTTTTTGCACAGTAACAAACAACAGCCTCTCTGATAGTAAAACATAAAGAAAAAAAGGAAAATTTTAGTTTTAGTCTCGCTACATCTCATGCATAAAATAAGTTCTACCATTTCTACCAGTTTAAAGGCCAGTTCCTCATTGTATGTTGTGGTTTTACCCTGATGACTGACTGAAGATGAAAATGCAATCACCATGAAAATAAAAAAAATCCAGTATTTTGACAAGTGGTTTTGTAGATTTTGTAGACCCCGACCTCGCCCATGATCTGTTAACAAATGTTTCTTGACTCCTATAACGTCTGATTAAGAAACATCATTATTTTTTTTAGCATGACCGTGATTGGATTCATGGACTTTATGGACTTTTTCATCTAATTTTCTTATGTTTTTGACTGACCGATATCTATGTATGCCAATATTAAGCTTGAGCCAATGTCCAAATAGTATGTCAATCAAATTGAACGAATTAAATATTAGTAAACACGCTGTCTGTGATTTACAAACTAAAGTAAATTATACTTTCCCCAAAATCTACATTTATCTTGAGTTTAATGTGCAATTAGTCTTAATTTGTGTGCCATGTAAAAAAAAATATAGCCCAGCTTAATGGCTTAATAATAACATGATACAGTGACAATATATGTTTAATTTTTTTACAAGACATGATTTAAAAACACATGATTTAATAACACATGATTTAATAACACATGATTTAATAACATATGATTTATAGGATGTTAAAGTCAACCAGCCAAAATAGCAAAAACAAAGCCTGAAAGTTTCTGGCCGAATAGAAGCGTGTTTGTTTTGTTTGACATGTTGTCTGTGTTCCACATTACTACTTTACTGGTCTTACTTAAATGGGTTTATGGAGTAATGTGCCATCATTACTGTCTGAAGCTACTTTTACACTGAACGCACAAAACATCAACTCAAAGTCCTCAGTGGCTCCTCAGCCTGTAGGAGCATGCTGAAAACCCATAGACTGGAGGTCTACAGCAGCATAAAATGAAACCCCCGAACCAGACTTGTACCTGCAACCCTGAGACTCAACTGGTGTTACTAAGTTTACTATTACTAAGTAAATCTGAACTCGACATGAGAGAGAGAGAGAGAGAGAGAGAGAGAGAGAGACATAGACAGACAGAGCGCAAAAAAATCTGTAAAAATATTCCTTCACATAAAAACAAGTCATCTACATGAAAAGTCTTCTACATGAGCCTGAACCGAGCTGGGGGATATGCATTCCGATTAACTTTGATATTCGAGCGACCATGGAAATGTGGGAAACAAAGGATTTTAACCAAAATGAATGAAGGTATGGAGCATAGCACACATATAAATCATCACGCAGAGGAATACATTCCAGAATGTGTTATTATTCAGTAACAGCGGAGGTTTCCGTGTTGGATGCTGTTTCAGATGAGCTAATGAATTAAAAACTACAGCTGGCCGGTACAACACTGGGCGCTAACAAAGGCCCATCGCTTCTCCTGTTCAATGAGCAACATGTTAGATTGTCAGAGAGATGTATTTGAATTGTCTCTGGACTTTATGTTAACATCAGATGTTTACATTATATTAATGAATTAATTAAGATATTAACCATAAGAAGAATTTTTTGTTATGGAAGGAAGGGTAACTTTCATTTGCCTAATAAGTGAGCATGGTGGGACCCCACTAAACACTTGCTTATTGTTAGTTTGTATGTTTCAGTTCTGCCATTTTTCAGTATATTCTTTCACTACATACTATAGGCCTCTTTCTCTAAAACAAAACTTTGAATCGAACCTAGGTCAGTGATTAGCTATAGCTATGTTTGCTATAATATTACATACCCAGATACTTTCTTAACATTTTGTAGTTCTTCAGTGTGCAATACAGAAAAGTCTTATAAGATTAAATGTAATTGTCGTCCTTTATCTCTGAATCATGGTGTACTCAGAGTTCTATCTGAAGACGGGGTGACGAGCACTACGTTTGCCCGTTTGAGTGCACAGAGGCACTTTGCCAAGGACGGGTGCGCAGAAGTGGTGCCAGAGCGATGAGGAACTCTTGGCCTGCTTCCTGTTTGCAGAGGGGGAGCACCGTTGTGCTTTGCCTGAAGGAAGGGAACGTTCTTTCTTCCAAACCTACTGCATTTTGTCTTTTAAAGGGATAGTCCACCAAAAAAAAATGTTGCAAAGAAGGAATGAAAACAAATGTACACTACTACCAAACATTCTATTCATTGTTAGCCAGTTAAGCATGCTTGGTCAATCTATTGCTTCAACACTCTGCCAAGTAAAAGTGACACCAGTATTTCAAAATGTGGTTCTTGCCAAGCCGTTGCTTAATCAGCACACCAGTATTATTTTCACTTCCTAGTAGTCGTTGCACAGGTGCCTTCACGTCACGTTTTGAGGCCTAGTGCTGTTACGTGTTGATGGAAGTACACATTTGTCAGTCTAGATCTGTTTTGAAGCTGTTTATGAGGAGGAGTGGCTGATAAAGAGCACCTGTAGTGCACTTTTCATATCTGTATTAAATCTGAAGAAAGTATTAGGGAAATTGTGTACACAGTGTACAAATGCTGTGTATCAGAGGGAAAAAAACAGCAATGAAATGCAAATATGATTTATTGATGATAACCTTTTTTTAATTTCATTTCCTCACATGGGCTAAACTAGCTTTTAATTGAATTTATACTAACAGTAGCCTTCAGGTGCTGAACTAGACTAAGGCTTTTTGTCACTTAGCCCTTGTTTTACACCTGCCGTTTCATAACATAACGCACCCTACCCAGCACCGAACACACAAGCTTGTGGCAGTAAGCTAGGCAGAAAGTCTGCGTTTCAGAGTTTGCTGCTCATTTCAGTCTAAGTACCTTGGGCTTTAGAGATCTGGCATTCTTCAAGCACTGATGTGCTGTTTGTGCCAGACAACATGACAGTTTAATCTTGTTTTATTTGTGGCAAATAGTGTTTGCTGTAGCCTAAGTGATAGCTTTTGTCCCTACATTGCAGCATTTCCAAAAATGATTGTAACCCACAGGCTCGACAATTCTGATTTAGTTTAGTTTCTGTTTATCAGCCAGTCTTGCGTTAAAATTTGAAATGTGAAAAAAATGTACTGTGTTGTTTACTGTGTAAACAGCACGTGGTTACTATACAACTGAGCACTTTAGTCTAGTTTCCTATATAAAATTGTTATGTCATTATGTCAACCAGTACATTTTAGTGCTTTTCATGAGCAAAAAGAAACATGGCAGTTTTACCTATTGATGTGCATTCTTCACTTTAACTGTGGTCTGTCTGATATAACATTGGCTAATATTAATGCTAATAATGAATATTTATCTGTGTCAAAAACATCCCACCGCTATTTATTTAGGTAGTTTTACTTGACATGAGGGTTTTTATACCCGGCTGCTCATCTGTAGTTCCAAAATGCAAGCGGAACTGGTAAACTTTACCACAAAACATAATCATGGTAAATATAGCAAGAACACAACTGTATTTAAAGATAAAAACTCAAAAGTCTTAATGCTATATCACTGATGAAACATTTGGATTCTTCTTTTTTGATCACCTAAAATGACGTGAATAGATCTGACCTACTTGTAGGTATTCAAAATTAGTTTCAGTATCAGTGACTAAGTTTGGTCCGATTTGTGGATTTATCCGACAAATTTGTTTAAATGATGGAACATTGTGCGAAGTGTGACATTGTAATAGAATTTACACTGGAAGCTATTTGCTAAAGTTCTGATGCCAGCTTTGTGGCATTCACCACTAAAAATCAAATACCTGTCCAAAAACCTGCTCATATAACAAATATATTCAAATTAGGACATTTTGTTTGGTTATAATAATTGCCCTGTCTCTCTCTGGTTGGGGTAGGATAGTCCTTCCTCTCCCTTAAGTCACTGAAAATGCTTGACCGCATAGGCAGCTGTTAACTGACATAACAGAACTCGGCTGCTAGTGTTCTTCTCCAAGCACGTTGAGCTGTCCACTGACCTTGTGTTTGATATGACGCAGTGGCTGGTTGGCATCTTTCTGGCCTAACTGTTATGTGAATGTTGTGTTACATTTCTCTTCTAGTGCTTTTAGACCTCTGGGCTTTATATCTGTTCTGTGTTTTCTGTGTGCTGTGGTAGATCTGGAAGGGCCTATTGGATGTTTTATTTTCACAATGATGAAATGCTTTATTTTACTGTAAGAGCAGATTCAGTATTAACTGCACTTTTCATTGCTTGTTTACTCAAGGAACAATGTGTCTGTGGTGTAAGCCATTATAGTTAACTATTACCCATAGCAGGATAAGAAACTACAGACAGTATTTTTTTGTATATGCATTGTATTAAATATATTCTCTGTGATATGTCATGCTTCTGAGATTGATGAGTTTTTAGAGGGCACTTGAGTGTATCCTCTTAAAAATGCTAATGTATTATGAGATCATGATATGCTTTTCAGTCCCACCCAGATGAAAGCCCATTATTTTGTTTGTTATTGTTTGTGCCGGCCTTTGTGCTTTATGCGTCCCTGCCCTACCACTTCATTTATGTTTTCATGGCTGAACAAAACAGACAGTATACCATGCCAGTGTCAGCTTGCTTTTACATTGTTTGAGCCACCATTTAATAGGAAAAGACATCACAAATCTATGGAAGTTCTTTTAAGTTTGAAGTACAAGAGCAGGATAATACAGTGGACCTGCAGATTGATGTTGGTTATGTCATACTGTGGGTTCTATTCAAAAATACAAAAATCTAGCAACTACTAATGTATAGTGACAATTCAGTTTGTGACAACTCTAAGTATGACTTGCTTTTCCATTTCTTAAATATATTTTGTAATACTGTATTGATTCTATTCTAGTTTACACTTGCAGATTTTGGCAGACGGTGGTTCATTTTCTGTGGTGTTTAAAGCCCCAACCACTACCCCTCAGTGTTCTTTACCCCTGAACTCTTCCACTCTGGCGTAAAACAAGTAGCACTGGGCAAACCTCGGCATATCGTCGCTGTCCAAAGAAAAACATGTCTTCATTTTTCTGCATTATTTGGACACAACATCTGCTGTTTACATTGTCTGACAATTTCATTATGAATAGACCTATAGAAATACTCCGAAATAGTGAGGAAAACATTATAGTTCCACTGTGTTACATTGAATGTTTTGCCTGCTTCTGTAATGTTGCTGTTTTGGAGAAACATGTTTTTCTTTGGACAGCGACGATATGGTGGTATGTTTTTTGCACTATGACAGTTTTCCTAAAATTCTTTTTTCAAAACTGCGAAGCATAACCTTGCTTACAGTATACACATAACATATGGAATCATAACCACCACATCATGATACGTATTGTATTGCTGGGTTTTTGCCATAACACCTCTCTGTTTCCATTTGACTTCAGTTGTTCTCTTGCAATGAGCTGTGATTGAAAGTGTTGAGTATCAAATTACAACATACTTTTAATGCTTGGCCGCAATTTCTAAGAGTGAGTGGATATGGGTCAAAATCTCTGTGCAGGCTCATCTCACAGTTTGAATAGTTTGATATAAAGTGTATTACTACGCACTCTGTCATGTCAGACCATCTGTGAGCCTGTACTTCACACTGTAAATCACACTGCGTCAGGATATAATTTAAAGAAAGTTTTTTAGGCTCTCTGTTGCCATTTTAATGTTGTTCTTTGCTCAGTCCTAGTGAAGATTAGAAAGACCCAGCCTTGCTGCTGATGCCATATGTTGTGGTTAACTCTTTAAAAGTTAGTGATTGTTGTTAATGGGTAATTTATTCTTAACTGTCAAACTAAAAATCATAGACGTGACCCTTAAAAACATTACGCAACACTGAGGTTTTTAGATGAACAAGGCTTTGTGTTGTATTAAATGGAAAAAAAAAACACACTTAGCCAAACTGCTCAACATATATGACAGTAACAAAATGTAGTGTGCCGTCATTTACTTTTTATTATTAACTGGCCTGACCGGCCTAAACCAGCCTTAGTGGGCCTGACCAGGGCTACCTTTAAGTTCATATACTTCTTTTTAATGTTCATATGCAAGTTTTTTTTTTTTCCAAGATGTTTTAAAAAGCAAATTACATAGACAAATTATTGTCTAGCAAATATTTGAAGGCTATAGCTTAAGGCAATCCTCAACAGCAGCATCTTGTACAAGATTTTGCAAATTTTTTATGGCTGTGACAGTCAGTTGTATAAATAATTTGCTTTGATTTTTTGTAAAGTTGTAAAGACATAACCTGTTAAGTTTATTGACTTTTTATTTATTCACACAACAACCTGGAAATTTACTCAGGTAATTATTTAAAATGAAGTGAGTATACAGAAATAAATTTTGTTAACCTAAATCAAATTAGGCAGGCTTATTTTTTTCCATTTTCACAACAATGCAGCAAGTTCTCTTAACATGATATGGCTAGTTTTTTTCAACATGCTTTACAAAGTTGCATTGGTCTAATTCAAAGAACAGTTCATGTAATAGTAACAGTTCAAATAAGTAACTGTTCAAATCAGCCTGCTGAAAAATTCACAATATTTCCATTAGTTGGCTGAATCAGAAATATCTTCATGGATGCAGGGAACGGGACAATTGCTTGTGTGATGACAGTTTTTTAAATTTGTCATGTGTTATCAGAGTACGCTGGCTGGGAGATAAGAAACAGCAGATTTCCAACCCCACCTTATCAGTTGGGGGCAATGGCCTCACACTGTTAACACTTGAACGAGACAGTGATTCTGAAAAGAAAGCATAGAAAAAACTACTGAAACAAAACTTCAAACACTATAACTACAGCAGATAAAAAAAACCTAGACAACATCAATTGCCCATTTCTTAAACTAAGACATGCAAACTGTTTAATGCGTCCAATTAAAAGTTAAAATGCAAACTGCCTGTAAAACATTAAAATATCTAATATTATAGTGCAGAATTAGTGATTTTTGTGCTCTACAGGAACACACCACACAACACTAAGATGGACAATTATTCACTAGCTAGCCAGATAGCTAACTAGCTACGTTTGCTATTCTCGTTAACATTCACTTATAAACATTCAAGACAGTAAAAAACACAGACACAGACATGAAATGTGAACCTAGCTACATGTAAACTCCTACTACTCAGAGTGTATTAATTGTTCAAAAATCGTCTGATATCACAGTTACCTTCTAGTTAGCTAACTACAATAGCTATCCTGGGTAACGTTAGCCAGTTAGCTTGTTTAATCTGCCATTCACCAGCATTTTAACCTTATACGTGGCTACATATGTTAGCAAACTCTAAAATCATGCAGTTGAGATTAAACTATAACTAAAAAGCCTTTTGGAGGTTAGCCAAGCAACAGTCAGTTAGCTAACGGCTAACGTGAATAGCGTTCAGACAGCTAACGCTAGCTAGCACAACGGCTAGATAATGTCAGTGTTACAGTTATGTTTGTGTACACTGTGACGTCAACCTTTTTTAAAAGGAAAGATTAGGATTCCGGTCATGATTTGAAGATGTATTCTGTGTAGCAGCATCAGCGCTTCCCAACATGACTCTTCTCATTTCAGGTCCGAAGATAAGCAAAGTGATGACGTCAGACACATGTGCATGCGTAGTGTATAACTAAGTGTTTGGAAAGTCTTTTTTTCACTAGTCAAACAAGCGATTTTAAGTTTTAATGTTCATATTCAATTTAAAGTTCTTAGAACACATTATATTTAGTTGTAATGGACAGTCTGTTCAATCAACATGATAATAGCTGTGCATCTGACATATAAGATCACTTTTTAGAGTGTATTTGACTGTCATTAGCAAGTGAGTTTTGCAGTCGGAATGGCTGAAGCTCCTTCTCACTGTGGATTACTCTCCTCCAACTCCCTTGGCTCTGTGAATGACTGACTGAGAGAGTGTCATCCTGTTACGTAACTGACCAGATCCCGCTCTCGTTTGCTTCACCTGGGTTAATGGCAGCTGCTGACAGCCATCTGCTCCTCCCTTTTCTGCCCCCTCCTCTCTTTCCTCCAGCGCCAAGGAGGCTAGTGCTGGTCACTAGGCCCACAGGCTCTAATTAGCCATGTCAGTTTGTGGCCTGATTAATCCCACAGTAGCGTTGGCTCACAGCCAGTCTGCCTTCTGCAGCCGTTGGCACTCGGAGAGGTTGCGATAAGCCAGCCCTGTGCTTTTTCTTTATCAGGAGGAATGAAAACAAACTGAATGTTTTTGTATCTGGAAAACAGGAGGAGCAGCACTGATGAGCTCTGGTCTGTTCTGTGTGTAAGGTGTGGCATGATCATCGAATCTTAGGATGAGATTTGACACTTTTTCTTATGTCTTAAATTTTTAACACAAGTGTGTACAAAAGTGTGAATGTTCTAAGTGAAAATAAGAATATTTATGAATTATGTAAATATGTATTTATTTTGCAAATCAACAAAACAAGTCCAGACTGTTACGATTATACGACTGTATATGAATAAGTATTTTTTCAGATTATAACTGAATGCTGGTTCATTTTAACCTCAGAATAATTTTGTACTTATGAAAAGCTTTAGACATTATCTTAAACAACTTTTTATTATTATTATTTTATATATATGTACACACAAAAAGTTCATTAATAAGAGTTGTGGTAAAGTACACCTGGGACCTGGCAATCTGCCAACCTTGGAACAGGTTTAGCTCTTTTTTTTTGGTCAGTGTTTCAGTGAACATGGGATAGATTTTTAAGTTGCTCACAACCACTTTATAACACACGCTAACCACAGCCCTATCAACCTTAATGTCCAGTGCAGTCTGACAACGTTTCCCACTCTAGACAGCTGACTGGAATCTACTCATTGGTTCTTGGTACTAAATGGGACTGAGAAGCTAGCTAGCGATCTGAAGCAGGAGGAACCTTTCTGTATTTCGCATGCTGTTCCAAATCGCAGTCTCCAGTCCGTTATGCTGCCGGTGACCGGCTAGTGTGTAGGTTCCGAAAAGTAGTAAAACATTCTTTCAGTTTTTAAATATTTACTTTATATCAAGTTATATATGAATATTACCAAATATTTGTTGCAGCCCTAGAATCATAATGTTGAATTGGTGAGATGATAAGGATGGAAACGTCTTCTCATGTGTACCAGTGTTGCCATATAATGCAGGCCACTGTTGAGGATCTACTTGTGTATGTCTCTAAACGACAAATGTCAGAAAGTGTAGCCTGCAGGCAGATGTGTAGGACGTCTTTGTGTGAGTACATACGAGTGGTCAATCCGGTTCTACTAGTTGCACAAGTATTTCTTTTGTGGGGAAATGTAGATCGGTCAGCTTTATGTGGCACACATTGTATTCCTGTTCTCAGTAAACTTTGGCTCCTCGTATTTGACTAACATCCAAACCGCCTGCAGTCCTCATGTTTACTGATAGAATGTATTCACCTTTGAAGCTGTAGAACTGTTTGCCATTACATGGTGCCGCTTGAAGGTCAGTGTGGTTCTGTGACCAGCAGTTGGTGGCTGTTTGGCCAGTGTGTTGACACAGCGGCCACTGAGTTCACTACTGCAGTGTTTGCCTTGTAACTCAGAGACGTATCAGCAGTATCTTGACAGTCTGCATCAGACCTGCAGTGTATGATCTACAGATTGACTTGGGGTCTCTTACATGGTCCAACCTTTCGTTATCCATCCATTGAATTTACATGCAGACATGTGCTTGAATGACCTGGCTAATTGTGCAATCACAGTGCCAAGATAATGGCTTTGTCGGACCGCTTGCCCATTGATGCTCACAGATGGCTGGCATATGCTGCTACAAGCCAGTTTTACTCGGGGTGTCAGTGCCATACCTATACCAGTAAGAGTATTTAGCAAACCCTTTCACTGGATAGAGAGTGAAGTGAATATGTAATTTTATAATTTTTATATGAAGTATATATTCTCCTTGTATGTTGAAAATGTACATACATTTGACTGACGGTGTTTTTGTGTGTGTGTGTGTGTGTGTGTGTGTGTCACCTCAAGTGCATAAATTATTTTTTAGGCTTTGTTGTTTTCTGTTACTGGTACCCAGTAGTCATGTCACAGTAAACATCTTTTTGTTCACCTCCACAGATCTTTCTGCTGGCCTGTCCACCTTGTAAAACAGCTATGGTCGTCTTTAGGTAAGTTTGGATTCTTTGTAAGCTGTACCAAATTTAAATAGATAATTAAGGAATATGTGACGGCATCTTCAGGGTTCACACTCAAATAGTACACATTTGGAGAGAATTCAGCCAAACCAGGTTCTACATACTGTACAAAACTTCATCAACCTTTTATGGAACACAATATGCCACAAAAAATAACGTGGCACATTAAACAGATTTGTATTGATATTTCATATTAATTATGCTCCCTGCTTAGACTGTTTGAACACATCAGTGCTGACCAGTGCAAAAAACAGCATTTTTAATCACCATTTATTTTCAATAACATTTTTATTACTTTTATATAGTTAGATCTTGTCATTTTTATGTAGAACTGTTTAATATTTTGGGGTTATATTTTGTTAGCATGCCGAAACTGCCCCTTCTATGTTTTTTAATTGATTATAATTTACTTCCACGTAGGCATGTTTCTACTATTTTGCTAACATCCACAAGTATGTGCTGTCCTAACAGCTGTGTTTCTATAGAAATGTATGCTTATTATTCTTTGGCCCAATACTATAAACCATAAAATACTATAAAACATGATTTCTGATATGAATTAGAAAGATGTTTGTAAAGGTGCTTTAGTTCTTGTGGTTGGGTTCATTTTGTCCAGACCAGAGCAAATAATTGATACAGGACTGAGGTACTGAGACACAATAACTGTGATACTGTCTACTGAACGTTCTGATTCATGCTGCTCTCTGCTTCTCTTTAAGGATATCAAAGCTTGGTTCCTGTTTAGAACCAGTCTCAAAATCTACAGTGTAATTAAAATTTTTTACAAGCTTCAAAATACACGGCTGTAATTACTGCAAATATACGTCTGTAAGAACGCAGCTATCTGATAGAACCTGTGTTGTTTAAAGCAGTGGTTAATTCTGGGAAAATGTGGATGACAACCCAGTGATATTCCATGCTGGGCGTAAAGTGCATTAGTAAGTATTTAAAATAAAGAGTAGAAAAGTGTTGGATGGACCAGAAGTCAGACCTCCAATAAGACTGGCTTGATAGCGCCCCGTGGCGCCATATAAACAGATTAGGGCTAAATCTCCTTAAACGGAAACCCACTCACATGTAGGTCAGGGTATGAGCGAGGGGTAATTGATAGCCTGTAGTTTTTCCTTGCTTTGCATTTCCAATGTTCTTGTCAGATCTAGTTTGTAAGCAGTAATTCACTGGTGTACCATGCGCCCAGAGAAGAGATGAGCCTGGATAGATGGCATTGTAGAGTTGGAAGTGTTCTGGAACTGATACACATACAGAGTTGAAATATAAATTCAGAGGAGCTGAAGAAAGCATAACAGTCTTTCCTTTAGAACATCATTAGTGTCTTCTGCGTACCAGTATAAGAATGGCTGATTGTGTGTGTGTGTATATATATATATATATATATGTGTGTGTGTGTGTATAATTTATGTTCTCTGGACTGACATCAAGATTTTCAGTTTAGCGTAGAACATCTCAAGAAAGTTTCTAATGTTACAATTGTAAAGTCCTTTCTCTCCAGCTGCACGTATTTCTCCGGTTCAAGCTCACCTCAGCAGTTAATTACTAGGTTTACTCGTTGTCTGAGCAATCAACTTATTGTGCTGGACACCATCCTACAGTTCCACATTTTTATATTATGTTTTTTTTTATATTATTTCTGAGGTTTGATACTCTCCCTATGATAAATTGGACAGAATGCAACCGATGTTGCCACATTCAAGAAATGCCCAAATGTATAGCTGTGACTTAAAGCCAAGGGTGCAGCCGAGGGGGTGGGATAATGGGTTGATTACTGCCGAGAAACACGCCCTCTGTTTCTGAGAAAAATCAGAAATCAGGAACAGTTGTATCTTTGAAACCCCCAGTCAGAAGAATTTTAAAAATGCTGGGAGGAGACTGGAGTGGTGAGATATAGTGGTGCTAGAGTTCATAAAACTGATATGTAACACTTATTTAATGCTGTTTAAACATAAAGAGACATATCCAGCTGATTATATTGGAGGTTTGACTTCAGGCTCCATCTTTTTGTTCTCTACCTTGGGACACTTTGATCAGACTTTTTTGTTTACTTTTATCATTAATCCAGCCTGCACTCAGTGGTTAACAGTGGTGATTGGTTTGCTGACATTTTATTTAAAATACTTGTTTAAGCAGTCAATGTTTAAACTGTGTATGTCAGCAAGAGGGTTTTTACATCTTTGTAAAAGTTGCTTACAATGGTGAACTATAGCATGGTGGAACAGCCTGCTCAGATCAGCCTGAATGTATATGAATGGACATTTCATACCCTCCTCCATTCCCCCGACTGCAGCCTTCACTTTGAAACTTAGGAATGCAGTGATGTGTTCAAACTTTTACACAATATGCTACACTAAACCCAACTAAACAGGCCTAAGTATTTGACACTTGGTGCTTATACCAATTCATATAATTATATTTGAACAAAAAAAATACTGTGGTCCTTTTTTGTTCCAATTTAACTTCTGGAAACCTAGATAGTGTATAAACAAAATATTTAAAATATGCTAAAACTAGCTGTAAAAGCAATTCTTAAAGTACTTTGTCCTAAAGTAATTCTAGTTGTTATCTTGACTGAACAAAAATCTTTGTTGAAAATCAAAAGTATCGCTCATTTCTTTTTCCTCTGCCTTTCTCTTCTGAGTTCTAGATGGTTTAACATAATTACTTTTATCATCTTACCAAGTGTAATTAGACCCAGCTCTGCTATTAAAAGTCACACAATAAATACAGACAGCTGTGACATAGGTGCAGAATGCCACACATAATAAAGATACGCTGTTGTGCACAGCCTCTGGCATTCTCTAATAAACACTGTGTCAGCCAAGTGCCATGTATGGTCAAGGTCCCAATGGAGAAATCGGGGTTGGTAGCTCCTTGTTAATTTTTCTTTGCTGCGTTTGGCCTCCCTGAGGTAAGGAGCACAGCGGCGAGAGATTCCTCGTGGGAGCTCGATCTGTATTGAGAAAGAGGACATGCTGAGCAGAATCACGCTCTCTGGAGCCTCAGCGAATCCCACGGCTGTGCCAGTCTTGCGCTTAGCACAGCAGTGTACGAAAGGAGAGAGGAAGTCTGGGATCAGCTGCGTAGTGTGGCTCTGTCTGATTAAGAACAGAACCCAACATAACACTGATCTGAGGTCAGGATCAAAGTGACAAAGAGACATTACTGTCACTGGGGGGGAAATATTCCCAAATGGTTAAATGACAGCCAGCCAGCATTTGTGGATGTGTTTCATTAGGCAGGAGTTTCCTGTAGGACTGGGGTTTAAAAATGCATGGATATGTGCTGTGAGGCATCAGTCTGAAGGCGCTGATGCATCTGCATAAATTTTCAAGTGCTATAATAGATTGTTGGAATATTCAGGGTTATCTTGGTAACAGCCCCAAACCATAGCAAGACTCTAGTTTTCCCACAAATAATTCTATCTGAACGTTTAAGCATGTTGAGTTGTTGTGATATTCTACATATAGCAGCTGATGAACAGTTTTTATGCTATGTTTATTTTATTTGCATCCCTATAAGTTCCTAAAATGATAGCAGCTATTCTTCCTGGGGTCCAGTGGGGGAGCATTGTGTGCTCTTGTGGCAGACAGGTATCATACCTGTACATTAAGCTGTCTGTTTTACGGCGTACCTTTTTAGGACATCCTCAGACTGCGCCAGCTTTCAGACAAAACAGCTTTAGGTCTCTAACTACAGCTAAATGCAATAGCTCCTATACAATTTGATATCAGGCAAACAGCCTCAGACAAAACAGCCTCAGATGCTGAAGTTCATGTGTAAATGAATAATCCAGGATCTTTCTTTTATTGTTTAAAGGTTAAAAGGTTTTAATGATCTGTTCTACAGGGTTTCCTGAAAAGGAAATGTTTTGTCAGCACAGGCCTATATGCGCTCACGGTTTGTCTTTCTTTTTGCAAAGTATAAAAATTTTTTTCAATCTTAAGCAAATCTGACTGCTGGGAGGTCATAGATTTATACCCCCGTGGTAAAAAGTCAGAGCTGTTTGGATCAAATCTTGCTGCAGGTCTGTGTTCTACTGCTTGTTTATGTGGGGGGAAGAGGCAGCAGTGTAACTTGAGCTGTTTCCTTCTCTGGTGACTATTCAGGCAGGACTGGGTGAAAAGAGACTTTTAACCGTTAAACCGGTGCTTAGTATTCAAACACATTCAAATAGTTTGAAGGCTCCAAACACTACTTGGAAAGTACATGGAAACCATGTTGTTTTGGGTTACATTTTTCCCTCTTGTTTCTGGTTCTTTCACAGAGAACATTGGTGAAATGTGATCCAGCTCTGAGAATGGACTCTGACAACAGTGGAATGTTCTTTACACATTCTTTAAGTCCAACTGGAATGAAAAGTAAATTTTTGTGTTCTGCCATTGTGTAATGTTTGAACCTCTGCCAGTTTACCGAATGGCTTGTTCCATTGCGTGTGAATCAAAGGCTTATTTCGTGGGTGCCCATTGCAGACAGTGCTTTCAGTCTGGCCCGGTAAAGAGGCCATGAGCACCATAATGGCCCAGTTGCCAAAGGATACAGAGGTACTCGTCCCTCAGCCTGTTTTTAACTTCCATTCAGAGAGGCGGGACTGGACGCGGACCACTGCCACATGCCTGAGCTGAATGCCAATGCGTTCCCTTGTGCTCCTGCTGTAGGCTGACAGAGAGCTGCTGAATCTAAATCCACACGGACTAACTGTTTGGTGATTCCACAGCGAGTCAATCCGGTCCCATAAAGGAATGCATTGTTTCGTGAGCTGTGCGATTTCTAAACACTGGTCCATATGAACAAGCCTTTCCGTGACGACATGAATTGTTTTAGATTTAAGCTAAATGGTATTTCTGTAACAAAAAGCCTTCAGCCTGCAGTGCAATGCAATTTGGAATTGTACAGTTTTATGTAACTTCTAAAGTTAATGTTATTTAAAGCAGTGATACAAAAAATCTAAGATTAGAAATTTATATTAGACAGAGAAACATAACCAGCACTTTATTTTATAAAATTCTGTGAAATACTTTAGTAGTATTTGGTGATGTCGGTCAAAATTGTGTTTTTTTTTTTATTTGTAGCCATTATTCAAAAATATTTGAGAAATCCTGGGGCTGAGAGATCTGTATGCATTGTTCCTCATTTTCATTTATCTTTTGTCAGACCTTTCACAAAGAGCTAAATGACGTAATTATAGCAACTGCACACTGAAAGGCTCAGGCGGATGACGCAAAAAAAATTTTTAAACCATTGTTGCTTTAAATTATATACCGAGAAAGGCAGTGAGCCAGAAATAATACAAAAACTGTTCATCTGTGAAATTAGTTACCAGTCAAGCTTCTTTCAGCTCTTACTTTCAGTTTGAAAACACTGAGTTTGTTGAGAGTTAAATGATGTTGAATGAGGTAAATATGCTAAATTAAGTTGTTCCAATAAAGCCATATGAGTTGTTCAAAATAAGATCAAGGCTGATGTTTATTGAGACAGACCTGCAAAAGTGTTCGACCCCCTTAGGTCATCTGGATTACAAGTGGCACTTTTATGTTACAAGAAGAGCCTAAAAAAGAGTTAATCTAAAGTGATAATGGTTTTATGTAAGAAATATTCTGTAATAAACACAGGAAATTTTCAACCCCTGTGACATTAGCTCCAAGTTTACACTGATGTCAACAACACAACTGGCTTTCATTTAGAATCCACCTGTGAATCATTAGCCTTTGCTTGTAGATGCAGAGAAAATCTTTCAGGAAATCCACATCTGATGTGCATGTCGATGTGCAAGTACATTGGCGTCACCAGCTAAAAAAAATAATCCAGCCTGAATGCTTTTCTCACAGAGCACAGTGCATCTTAGCAACGGTATAGTGTGTAATGGGACAGGGCTGGCATGGTTTCATCAGTGCTTCTCTGAGGTGGAAGTATGAAGAGTTATCATACATTGCGGCCAGTACGGCAGGGCACTGTATGCATCTGTCTTGCCAATACATGCTGTCTAATGTTAGCATGACTTTCACTACTATGAGTAAGCAGTATGTGAGACTCCAGATGGTAGATATTTTAAAAGTGCTGATAAAAAGTAAAAGTGAAAGATTATGCTGACAAAATATAAATTGTGGCACCACAACGGTGTGTATGTATTTTAACAAAGAGAAGAAGTGTTCATGTCAGGCTGTTTTACACTTATTCTTACAAAGATGTTAAATAGTCTGAATACGGGTGGAGTGCTGGGTTTTCCTGAGTAAAGCGGAGGGTTGCGTTTTTAGCTGTTAGCGCTTGACAGGGTTTGTTTATTCTCACGGTATTTGGTGCTGTCTCATCAAATTACAAATAAAGCTGCATTATATTAAAATCCTAATAGTTTAAAACCAAATACCTGCCCAGCAAATGAATACCCAAAGAGTCGACTAAAGAGCAGACTGGTTGACAGTAAAGTTACTGCCTGGAACAATCTGTGTCATCCAGACAAATACGATAACTCTGAAAGGGGGTTGAATTATTTTCCAAGGCACTGTAAAAAATTTTATGTTGCGTAGCTGTGCTGCTATCCGCTGTTACTGGTCTGATAGGCTTGGGTTTTCATAAGGCATCTTAGCACAAATATGATTCTTAAATGTCAGAGTGAGTAACTCAGTAACTCACCTTTCCAGTGAAGTTCATCCTAACTCTCTATACTGGTGGAGTTCAGACATAGTTTTTCATAACGATTTTTTTCTCTAATCTCTAATACATAGTTTAGATACTTAAATATTTACATGATGCTAGCCCGCGATCCACATGCATGAAGATAAAAAGTTATAAACAGTAATGGAAAACTTTTTAAACAAGACGTTGCAACCTTGAAAAAACCCCTTTAGTAAAATTAGAACAAATTCTGCTGATGGTGTACCCAAATATATCGCTGTCAAAAAATGAAAGTGTGAAATATTAATTGACTAATTATGGACCGCAGCTGCAAAGAGCAGTAATTACGGCTGTCTACTGTCAGTTACAATTATGTAACCTGTGTTTTTTTTCGTTTTTTTTCTTGCAGGCTTCAGGTCCATATGCTGAATGGTGCCCTATTAGCCCTTCTCTTTCCAGTTGTCAACACAAGATTAGTAAGTACTGTATATTTACTTTCATGTATTTGATTTTTTTTATGCCTGATGAAGGCAGCTCTTGTGAAGACAAGAGCTGGTGAAAGACATAAGTATGTGTGTTTGTGTGTGCACACAAGCACACACACACAGACCCCAATTCCAGTTTTTGAAGGAACACTTCTGCATATCAAAGCCGTCTTCAGCATTAGTAGTACAAAGGCCACTATCTTAATATTAATTAACAAATTATGTATGGGGTAGGCATACTTGTTAGGCTGGTACAAACAATGCACACTGCAGATTCATATTCACCTTATTAATGTACTCAATTAGCCAAGACATGTTAGGAGTTAAGATTTTGTTGCTTTATTATGGCGTTAGATTTAACCTAAAATGTATTGTATTCTGCTGTTGTGATTTGAAGGCAGACCTTATCTTGTGAATGTAAAGGGAGGTACATTAACTTTGTTGAAAGTCTGTACATAGTTTCACATTAACAAACTGTGACAAATCTACAATTCAGAGTTTATGAGTAATATACAGATTCCGTGGCAAGCTGTATGATTGTGATTTCAGGAGCAGTGCAACAAAATTCCCTCGTAACAAACTGAACTGCAAACTTGTACAAGCTGATCTGAATGAATAAAAAGTACAAAATCTGAAAATGGAATTAAATGACCTAGGACAACAAAATTATTCAACTCTGTAGGCACGGCTCCCAAAACAATTTAACATCTGGCAGAATTCTCCATTGGTGCTCCTTAGAAAAGAGTAGAACCTGATTTGCTATGATATAAAAACAGCATTAGCCGAGAACTGGAGCTGTGAAGTTAATGTTACTAACAGATGCTAATAGTTAATAGTCCCTCAATTACTTAATATTAAAATATTAAAATTTGTTTCCTCTCATGTACTTGGATTACCTACAGACAGATAGATATGATAGGCAGGATAATGTTTGCTTCCTAGCATTCAGGTTTTTTAATGAGGCTCAGTTTAAGAATAAAAACCTTTTTTAACACTTATATATTTTACATATATAGTATTTTCAATACTTATACTTTATACATAGACTGTAACACAATACATATACAATCAATCACAATTACATCTCTTGAAAACAAATGTGTAAAGAGTGTGTTACATGCATACAGTGTATTTTAAAATGTTGTGAGATGATGGTACACCAGCCCCTGTATGTTTGATGGCAGCATGTACACACAATACCACTGGTTGCTGTTTAGGTTCTACTACCGGACCTAAAACAAGTCTAGGGGAAATGCATCATTAAAACTTCTCTCAACCCGCACAGACTGCATCTACGTTAAACAGACTTACTGTGTTTAAGAGCACAGAATTACTGTGAACTAACAAAATAAAACCAAACCGTATAATTTCTAAGCACTGCATTTCAGACAAACATGGGCCTGCATTCACAAACGACCTCAGGGGCAGAAGTGCTGATCTGAAATGATAGTCATCAATGTGAGGAAATCTCCTAATATACCGCCTCTGTTATACAGTTAAGTTTTGTTCATTTTTATAGTTCACAGCAGGTCTTATCATTAACCACAACAAGTCTGTTTGATGTTATTGAAGACCTACTAGCAGATTTAATAGTTTTAGAGAAGTGTTGATGTGTTTCCACAGAAACTATTTGGAATAGTCTAAATTACTATTGACTAAATTACAATTTTTTACCTCTAGGGTTCATTAGAAACGGCAGTTCTTAACTAAAGGAGGACTCTAAACATGTATTGACTGACTGACTACATCCAGAGTGGAAAATGTGAAATGTATATATTTAACTATTTTTTAAAGCTCATGTTTGTTGTTCAAGATACAAAAAAGAAAAAGTTCTAAAAACACTTTAAAGACTGGTCAGTATTGGATCTTAATCTGAACTGCAGTGGCTAAAAAAAGACCCCTCCTATATTGTATTCCATTCAGTGATGATGCTTATTACTGTCTCTAGGTATGGGCAATATGACAATTTATAGGTGTAGCAAACACTTATGTTATGATACACTTTCATGAGCACATTGCAGTCTCAATAGGGTCACTATTGCTAGAACACTGACCAACTGACCTTTACAAGCGTCACACACAAAAGTGTCCATTTATAGCAACTGTTGCAAAGTTTAACAGGCTGTACAGAGCAAGTCTTATTGAGCTGAATGAGAAATGTTGTTGTGCACCACTCAGTATTTGTTCAAATGTAGAAATGTAAAGAGAGTAATTTAATTAAATGGTTATTTTGTTTGTACATAAGTGGCCACATTGATATGATGGCATTGCAGTTTTTTGTATTAAAACAGTGACCTCTGTTTTGCTTGCATATTGTTAACATTGTGGTAGTTACAGTACTCAGTAAACATCTCACACTTATAAACAGGATGACCCTGCAAGTGTTCTTCAGTAAAGAGAATGGTTCTGTTTAAAATAATGAGACTTCTAACTAGAACCATTTCATGCCTAAGTGGTACTTTGCATGGTGAAATGGTTCTTCAGATGGATGGATTGTTTTGGGTGTGGTTCTAAATAGCACCGAGAAGCGGTTTTGCAGTTCTTCAATTGCCATAATATCCAGCTGGTTACCTCAGCATTGCTCACTTTCCATCTGTTGTTTGCTTTTGTGCCTTCTCACATGCTGGGCAGAATTTACTAAATACATTCTCACATAAGAAATTGTATACACACCATGAATAGCACTTCTGAATAAATCGTTAAGCTTTTTTTTAATAAAAAGAATTTAAACTGGTTGTCCAAGATTCCAACATTCAGTATAGCATGTTGTTGTTGTTGTTGTTTACCAAAGTGTAGACTCAACACTCATAGGTCACTGCATATTACTGGCTGGACCAGGCCTTCATTGAGGATTCCTGTAGGAGTCAATAAGGTTTCTATGAGGCACCACTGCCTGGGATTTAGAGCTCACTAACAGCTCCCTCACAAACCTGTGTGCACTGCAAACAGGCCCTGTACATCAGCTCGCTCGAGAAGCCAAGCGACCATTTATTGGCAGAGGCTAAGCACAAATATTTACTAGTAAACATTTGTGACCTGAAACACGCACCTCTCCCTCTCTCTGTTGCCAGAAGTGCAAATGTCACTTTGTATTTGAGTTAGCAGGTGAAATGCAGCTCGTCATCCTGTGCATCTCCTAAAACCTCAGTCTAGTTTCTGAAGGGGTGTGTATGAATCGTATGTTGTAATGATTTGCTGTATGTAGCAGAGTTATATAACCGCTTCTGTCACCATGCCAAAAAATAGACTGCCAGTTGCAGTGCTTCCTTATTGGGGATTTAATGTGGATTGTGAAGAGAATATGCATCAAAGGAACACATCCGTGCCTGTTGCCATGGTCACTTCCACCAAGGTCCTGGTCGAGGCAAGGCGTTGTCAGGCCTTTGCTATTGAAATTTATTGAATGTAGCATTCGAGTAGAAGGTTTCCTAAAAAATGTCCTTGCTGAGCATTTTCTGATTGAATGGTTCTGACACTCCAGACACCACCCCCCTCCCCCCACCCTTTCTCTCGGGGCGTTCTCTCATTGCCTGGCGTTCTTTTCCAGAGCTTTATTGCTTTTGTTCTTCTGCCCTGGCGTCCAGGTAGAGCATTGTTAGCTGAGATGTGGTTACAGAAGGTGAACTAAAGCCCTGTTCTGGCTGGGTTAGTTTTAACCTGGGAGAGGCTGCAAGTGTTTTTAATCCAGTATGAATCGGTAGTGTGCATTGTTTACACAAGCCTAACAAGTAGGGCTACCCCACATACAATTTGTTAACTATTATTAAGATAGTGGCCTTTGAGATATTGATGCAGAAAAAGGCGTGTGCAGATAAGCTTAATAACTACACTTATTATGCACTGAGATCACCTCGACCAGATGAGTGTTTCTGTGGGTGTTTTGATTAGTCAAAGAATTTAAGTAATTGTTTTTGGTCACAAAATTGTTGATTCAGTTGTAATATATAGATAGCACTGTAATTTAAAGATTGTGTTTTATAAGCCCTACTGAATCATTAGCAAGAGAAGTAACTTCTGTATTTGGATAAACCTAAAGGTCCTATATTAATCTTTGTAATAGACACCATGTTGTTATTATTATTGAGTGCCTTTCATGTGACTCTGAAAATTAAAGGCATAATGTTTAAATCCTTATGTAAATTGCGTTTTAAAATGACTAGCTTAAATTGTGCTGAAGACAAACTACTAGCAGAGGTCACTGTTTTGGGTTTACCACCCAGGCTGAGTGAGATTTAGTGTATACATTCTCCCAGACTAACAGTCAATTTAGAGGTGTAGATTGGAAACTTGGCATGTGTATATATGTGTATATATATATATATATATATATATATATATATATATATATATATATATATATATATATATATATATATATATATATATATATATGGGCTGAAGTTTTTGTTTCTACAGGGAAATCAGATTGAATTACTATTAAGTGGGTAATTGTTAAGTAAATGTGAGTAAATTAATTTACAAAAAATGGAGCATAATTAATGGAGCGCAAGCTCTAAAAAAAAGCACCCGTTTTCTCCACCCATTTCTTCTCCATCAGTGGGCAAAAATACAGCATTTTCTCTGAGACATAATGTTGTTTCTCAGAAATTTCCTCTCAGTTAGCTTCATATTAGTATCCATTACAAGTATCATTGACATGTGATCCATCATGCTGCAATCAGATATCAGCCGCACCCTCTCTCTGTTCGACTGGTCTGAGCTTTGTATTTGACTGTAATGGGTTTGGAGGAACACATTTCCGCTACATTAAGGCTACCAAGAGGAAATGCTCTGTCCCTCAGTTGTTCAGCTGTTTGGAGGTACATATATGGTTTCATTGTAAAAGGAAAAAGACGAAAACATGATACTACTGGGTAGTAAGAGAAGTTGTGCAATGTCACATGTTAGCCTTAAGGATACCTTGTTCACCTCTGGCTGTAAAAAGTGGCAGTTGGTGCAGTAACATGATTTTATTGGAACTTTTTAACTTCACTGAATGATCATGGCGTTCCACAAATGACTTTGGCCTTGAGCTTTTCTTGGCATTTACTTGCCCAACAATATCATTTTTTTCATTGACAAAGGTCAAAACAAGACAATCAGACAAAGTGTGTAAATGAGCAGTTATTTATGAAGTACAGGTACATAAGTTGATGACATATAGTGAGAAGTAACAGATCAAACAACAGTATTCTGGTTTGCTGTCTCGGTTTTTCTGTTGATGGTACGAATGCAGGCTTTATTCTGTGTACGAATATGTTATGAATAGTTGGGTGGAAGAGTAAAAGATGATGTCATCATAGTTACAGATAGCACTCTGCTCTTCCTCTTTTATCTTCCCCTTTTCTTTTGCACTCTTTTTACACTCGTTTTACAATCTTGTTATTCCATTGTGCTTTAGTCTGCTTAGAGTATGACACTGTGTTATAGATGTTAAGCCGCATAGTCCTGGCCCTCTGCCACACCCAGCTAGTTTGGAAAATGACTGCCTTTTTAATCCATTAGCTAACATTTCATTTGTACTCAGGAAGTGGTTCGCCTGACTCACTTAAGAGTCATTCTAAAATAATGATTTGTTTGTGAATTACTCATCCCTAATGTAGCTATAGGCCTATCACACACCAGGCTGTCGTTCGGTGTTTGTGGTGCATATATATATATATATATATATATATATATATATATATATATATATATATATATATATATATATATATATATATATATATATATCTCATGTAAAATTTATCTCAGTGTCTGTGTGGTTTCAAAGATGGCCATTAGGGAGTGAGGGAGGATGTTTTGTATCTTGATGTAAGGTGTGGTTCAGATATTTGCTTTAATAAGTCTCTGCACATTCTTGCAAGATGTCAAATGGTGCAAAAGGAGGTTTGCACACTTACTCAATAGCATTATCTGATGTTTTCGGCAACGATAAAGCTTGAGGATGGATGTTCCTGTTTGTAAGTGTCTGTAGAATTTGTTAATGAAAAGTATCTTGATTAGCTTATTGTTCATTTAGGTAAGTCAAGTTGCCTCTTCAGCTGAATGACTTATTTGAAAGGATGGTGTGACTTTAAGGTTTAATTTCAGTCATTTACAAAAAGACTAAGACTATGTGGAACCCCAGAAGTTGATCAGATTCCATGTAGACAAGTTGTCCCAAGTTAGTAACTGTTGTTAGGGTAATGTGTTGTATTATTTGTTGGATTTAAAACCTCATTTGCAAATCGCATACCTGTATGTAATTTTCAAATGTTTCACCAATACAATGCATTACTATGTCCCTCTGACAAAAGACAAACTATTTACTCTAATAATCCCTGTAGCGTAATTTGTCCTGTTGTAAAAGATGCTCTATTACATACATTCACACCTGCCTTTTTACTGTACTGTCAGGGCTGTACTCTCTGTGTAATGTACCTATTCTAACATTTAAGATTTGATATTCCAACTGCTTTTTCAGCATGATCTGCTTCTGATAATGACAGATTAATTGTAATTAAGCCAATTCCTCATATAGAAATAAAAATCTCTTAGGATTTATTTGTATCAGTCTAAGATTGTGGTACAGCTTCACATAGTGACTGTATTTACATGTGTTACATGGGCTAAATTAAACATTTAATCAGGAGTATATCTAAGAGATTATTTGGATTTTATACTTGATGATGGCAAGTGAAAGAGGAATAAAAATGGCACTAATTGAAGCAAAGAGGAAGTAACAGAGCTCTTGTATCCCTGCCATTCTTCTGACCATTCCAGGAACACCCAAATGTGCAGTTTGTTATAATGTTAAACCAACCAAAAAAATCAAAAACGCTGCTGCAGACTTAGCAAATGATGTAGGTGTGAAAAACCTATGTTCAATGTTAAAACACTAATCAAAATGATTCCTGTAAGTACTGCTGTAAAATGACTCATTTCAGGACATAAGGATATGGAGTTTACCGTACAGACATCTGTGAAACCAACTTCCTTGTACTTGAAAGAAAGTATACAAGCATGCAGTCTTGCTAACCAGCTACATGCATATAGATACAGAAGTAAGATTAGGATTTAAGATGAGGTGTTTATCTCTTTTTGAGTTTCCAACAGAGTCGATACCATTGATAATTTATAGTAAATTAGTAAAAGTAGATTCAGCTGAAAGACCTAGAACTTAATGTTTCAAACCTTTTAATAACTGTAAGTTATCAATATACACTATATTGGCACAAGAGACCAGATAGGAGTAAAGTAGACATGTCTATGTTTTCTTATATCTGTTATTATTAAGGGCCTGTAGCTCTGGCTTCCTGTCTGTCATCAGTGCAGGGATTAGAATCTCTGAAAGTTAAGTGTTGGCAGATGTACATACTTTAGCTGCTGTGCAGCCGGTTTAACGTATGGTGCAGGCAGGGAATCAAACCCTGTTCTCCCATCAGTAGGACACTCTGTTTGTTCACTCAGATATAAGGTACATAAATGCTGGCTTCTGTTGTATTTGTTAGCTTGTAGCTCAGAGGCTAGACCAGCAATCAGGGTTGGTTGAGCATCGCATGGTTACAGCAATGCTGGACGAGTCAACAACAAAGTATTTCACATTTCATAGGGCAACTTCTCAGGCTGCTTCTATCACATGCTGCTATGAAATACATTAGAACATCACAGATGTGTCACAAATGGAGAGGAGTCTGGAGAGTGAAATACAGATCAAATCAAAAATGAAAGAGAAACAAATACCAACAAGTAGCTGCAGTCTTACTCTGTGTACATGCAATTGGAAACCATTGGAAAGTCTAGTAGATTTATGTTTCAGTGTGCTCAACATAACTAAATTCAGAAATTTGCCTTACTGACATACTTACCCTCCTTCCAACTTGAGAATCATGTAAAAAGCAATATCCCTGTAAAGTAAACGAATGAATAAAAGACTAGATAAAACCATAAACTTCTGGCCTAGAATCTGAGAGCACTTCAAACCACACTCTGTGTCACTCGGTCATTTCTCCCTTCTAACACAAACTCATCTGCCCAGTCTCAGGTATCACGCTCCAGCCTTCCTTATTTGTATCTACAGCCCACCTGGCCTTTACAAGTGTGATTTCAAAATCCTGATCATCTAGAATCTCTAGATGAGAGTAGTGTTTTTTTTTTTTCTTGTCTCTCAGATTCCCAGTAAAGCCCTAGACCCCCATACTGTTACTACTCTACTGCACAAATCACTTTTAGCTGCAGCCTTAAATAATATTAGTTTGCTGTTAACAACAGATTGTTGCCCAAGTTTAAAATATTCGTGGTAGAGCAGAAGTATGCATCAGCTTTTTGTTTTCCGTGGCTTCTTCGGCAATGACCTTGAGAGCTTCCATCGTTTTAGGGAAGGTAGAGAGGAACAGACCCACTCTCGTGTTCAGGATGATCTGTCAACGACTGTGTGGCTGTGGCCTCAATACACCAGCCCTCAGAGACAAAGCCAGCTTGTGCTGAAGTTTGTGCACGGTCTCTGCCCTTCGGTCCTAGTCCTCGTGACCTGCTGTAGCCAGGCAGCTCAGCATCAATCATCACCTTGCAACAAAGTCATCTGAGGTTTTAGTTTGGGCTTGAAGGTTCTATTTGTTCTTGGCTTAGGAAGCCTATGCTTATTGTGTGTTGTCTTGGAGCACAGGTGTATTGTGGAAGTGAAAAACAAACACCATGAAGTAAAACCTTTTTCCAACACTTGGTTTTTCAGTGCTTGCCTGTTGCATTTGCCATATGGACAGTGTTTGGGTAGTTATTAAAAAAATAAACCATTACAAGTAACTAAGTGCCTCTCTCGTAATAGGATTGTGTTTCTTACTATGTCCTGTAAAATGAACTGGTTACTTATTACTTCTACATTACTTTGTAAAACCCACTTGCACTAGCTGTGCAAGGGAAAACCCAGTAGATGTGTTTAGTGGTGTTATCTGTAATAAAGGCTGCTTTACGTTTGATTCAAATTTGCAGATGCAGCCTTTGTGAAGGATGTTGTCTATTGGAATAAACATTTATAAATATTTATGTAGCAGGTACTTGTCATATAGTCTTATGAACAGTACACCACAGTACTAAAATGTTACCCATTATATTAAAGATGTCACTATTTCCATCTTTTAAGAAGACACTGGCCGTAGTTTGTTTTCTAATTAGAATTCGAATGCGTTACACTACTTTCTACAGGAACAAGTATTATAACATGGTACTTTACTGTAACAAGTTTCATAATGCGCCTGGTCTGGAGACAGTAGCATATGGAGAATTGACTCCTGTGTCAGCCAGTACAGTTTGGGATTGAACAGATGAACAGTGCTCTCCCTGTCCCACTTTTGCTTTGTTAGTAGAATAGTGTACATTTGTTTGTGTATGTGTCCAAATGGTTTTCTTGATTTCATCCATCCTCTCTCACTTCAGCCTGCTCACAGTGTGAAGACACACATAGCCGCCCCCACACACTGACCGTTCTCTTCACATGGGAATGGCTGAGGTGCTGTTTACTCACTAGCAGATATGCGGAGACAAGAGCGACACATTAACAGTACAATCAGATAAATCCTCCTGTGATATTAAATTCTGTTATGAACGGGGCTTTATTGGTACACATGAATAGCAGTGTTGCTTCTTTTATAATGCCTTTATAAGATTTGCAGTATTTTACCTGGGCATATCATAAGATGGTAAGATTTGTTTTGGTTTTACAAGTAAATCCAAAGTGCGAGCATATTATATGAATACTGCCACATAAAAAGAGCCATGTAACTCTAGTGCTTTGGCCTGACTTAGCCCTGCTTACGTTAGCAGTAAAGGGAATAAAGCTTTGTGAAAACGCCATATATGCCTACTTGAGGTGGAGAGTTTTTTTGCTCATACAAAATAGGGGTGTAAGAAAATGTCAAAATATATTTAGTGATACTGTATCAATTCTTAAAATCACAGTATCGATTGATTACTATTAATTAACAGTTTAAATGAACAGATTCCTGGCAGACAGTGAATCTTTGTGTGTTGTGTTTAAACCTCTGACCACCACATGGGATAGTTTTTCAGCTTCACTCCAACATTAACAAGCCAGCACAAAGGTGCAATGCTATTGTAAATGTTGGCAAACCTGTTCATACAGTGGTGTGTTTTTATAGTTGGATTTAAAAAATCGCTATATATCACTTTGCTTGCAATATCGCAATATATTGAATCATGACCGCTGCATCACAATGTGTGTAGTGTCGCCAGGTTTTTGCCAACACACTGCCCTCGTACAAAATAAATGTACAACACTATGATGAAAAAGATTTGCTGTACAAATAATTTAGTGTGAATAGGACAATCCGGTGCTTTCCTTTTTGCCCAGCATGAGTCGACTTAGACCAAAACTGATATCATACTTTTAAACATACTAATACAAAAACTACATTTAGGATTGCTCTATGGACTTGATCCATATTTCTCTGAAGTGTTTTTTATGAAAGTGATGTTGAGATTTGTGACTAGTGTAAATAAAATCTGACAGTTCAAGGAGAGCAGATGTCACAATACTCGGATCAAAGACTATGAAAAAGAATAGTGTCTTTTATGGTATGGTAAAGATAGCCAAAGACATTAACTAACAAGGTTTCAGTCTGAATATAATTACTCGATTATTCATCAGTCTACCATCAATGTAATATATGATGACAGCCGTGGAGACATACGCTCACAGAAAGAGATACTAAACTAATGGCTCACTAAACTGGGCTGATACATCAGTTCTTGTAGTTAGGGAACATAAAATTGGATTGTATGCCATTATTGCATTAACTTCATATATATATATATATATATATGTGGTAAACAGTTAATACTTTTATGCTGTTTGTGTTCTGATGAACAACAAATGTACTTGTACTGTCCGTTTTTTCTGACAGTGTTAGTACGAAATGTTGATGTACATGGTATATACAGAAGATAATATAGTGTAGTACCTTAATTGACACACGCTTAACAAGGATTTAGGAACTAATAGTGCAGTGCAGTGAAGCACAGGTGCCGTGCAGGTTGGCGAAACACTAAACTAATACTTATTTCCATCAGTGCTGCAATAGTGTTGTCAGTTGGGATGTATTTTAATTACTGTTGATAAACCTTGTCCAAGGGAAGCATGTTAAAAATATGATTTTTTTTTTTTGTCATTTGCAGCTTCCCTTTGAGAAGGAGATCTACTATATTCAGCACTCCATGCTTTACCTGGTGCCCATCTACCTCTTCAGAAAAGGAGGTGAGTTTGCAAATATTCTCTACACTATTGCCAGCTCCCTGACGACTGCCTGACCACAAATGCGTACCAGGAACAGTCACATGCACGCACGCATACCACAACGTCCTGTTGGCACACTATTCTTCTCTTCACAAGCCAACCATGTAAAAGATGAGCTTGGCAGTCTGATGCCTGTGATATGGAGATGCCGTTGTTGTGCTAATTTGCTAAAACTAGCAATGCAGAGTGGAGAAAATGGTTTAAGCATGATGAGTGCTCTGTGGCACTCTTTGTATAAAGAATAGACTAGCACTAGTCTGCCATCTAGCGTTCAGGCGAGACTATTGCACCAGTTCCTTGGCTTTGGTGTGGCATGGCGTGATCAGGGAAATTGTTAACACATGTCTGCCTTTTCTTTTTGTTGGTAATTACTAAGATGGTCTGACTCTTCGATGGTAAACCAAGTAGAGGAGGAATAGAAGGGGCTTGCAGGGTGTGGGCTAGAAACGAGCAGCCATAGAGGGAGGCTCTGCAGTGGGTACATTGGTACTGGCTGACATGTGAGCCTGCTGTTACTGTTACATAAGCTTACAAAAAGACACACCTTGCTTTACAGCTCTGAGATTTTTGGGCTTATGCTGAAGTGTCTAGAGTAGACACATAATTCTTGGATTAAGTCAGTCTAGTTATTAAAGTAATATAATACTAATCATTAATCAGCATATGCTTATTCATCTTATAAGCTACATGTTTTCCTGTTATAAACTAAAAGAGCCAAAACATTTCTGTACAGTTCATAAGGCTGCATGACATCTACAGAAACTTGTAGAACTGATATAAACCCTACATACACATCTTTTACATGCTTTTCCCAAAAGGTGCCATTCAAGGTGCCAAGGCTACATTACCCAATTTTGTTTAGCTAGTTAAAGTAGTCTTTATAAAAGTAGCCTACTGGAATTATGTGCAGTTCCCTGCAGTACTGTTAATGAAAACTCTAATTACATATAGAACACAATATTATTACATATAGATATTCACCTGTGTGCTACTGTGCAAAAGGCACCAAAGCACATTGTTTAAAATGATTTTAGATAGACAAAAAGTGCATTTATTATTAAAATTTCATAAATCATTAGTATAAATGCATGTAAACATAAAAGAATACATTAAAGCGCAACAAGGATTTCTGAATTTACAATAATATCTTGTGAGGTAGTTTAAAGGTTTCAGATTTCTCCTGGACACACTCAGCCCTCACAGGCACACTTGATTTGGACTTCCACAATGGTGAAACAAACACACTGAAGAAATGTATTAATGTTATTTTAATGTATTATTCATTTTATCAACTCCACTTAGACTGTAGTTCAGACTGTAGTACAGTCATTTATCAGTGGTCGCAGGACACGACTCACAAAACACTTGTCAGTCCAGCAGTGACACATGGAAGTCTTTAAAAACTCTAGCATAACTGTTGTGTCTGATCCACTCACACCAGCACAAGATGGACGGCAGTCTATAATTGTAACTTACATACAGGAGCACATTATAAGTGGGGCTAATAAAATGCAGAATAAGTGCAAACACAACGAGGCGTTCAGTGTGTATGTTGTTTTGTTGTTACTTTACTGTTAAAATAAGCACATGAGTTTATATAATACCTATGGGATACGTATATGGCATGTTGAACAGCAAGTGTGGTGTGAAAGAGAATGAGAGAGAGTGAGTGGAGAGTGAGTGAGTGATAGTGGTGGATTGAACATTGCAGTTCATGAGTCACTTCCCCAAAGCATTCCCTGAGCAGGAACGCTTTGGTCATGCTACAGGAGGAAGGGAGGGGGAAAGGAAGGATGAAAGAGAGAGGGGGGGAGGGATGATGTCAACTGATGGGAAAAGAGGCACATAAAAAGAGAACAGACTGATGTTTGAGAGCTGATGATGATAAAGAGGCTTTGTGTATTAATGCACTGTAAATTCTTATCTGTTTCAGCGTGTGTGTGCGTGTAAGGGTGTTATGCATATAGAGAACAATACACCATTTCATGAGCCTTTCTCAGACACACACACACACACACACACACACACACACACACACACACACACACACACTCTTTGAGCAGCAGGGTGTCTCAGCCATGCAGTCATTAGATTTAGCCTGCTGTTACAGCGCCCTCTGCCTGTTCAAACAGGTGTGCACAGAGAATAAAATAATCTAGTGTTAATAACAGCAGTGCATAGTGCTGAGTCTGGAATTGCTGTATTAGAACAGACTGTTGCTTAAAACAGCTTAATTCTCGTCTCACACACAAACACACACACACACACACAAGCATGTTTCTGGTGGGGGAGGGGTTCATTTCATTGTTGAATAGGGGATTCATCACACTCATTACATACCCATCCATACCCTCAAACTATAGAGAACCTTTTAAAGGAAATCTGCACTGTAAAGATGTATATGTCTAACACTATTCCTCTACAAGGACGCCATTGTGTCACTATAATGACGTCATGTGGCAGCAGTGGAGTCAGTCCTACTGAAAATAAGACAATCAGAAAAGCTTTATGTGAGGAAAAAAAGCTTTTAAAAAAATAAATATATATATAAATTTATAAACTGCACTTATTTTGAAATAAAATTGTATGTGATGTTTTTGTGGATTGCACAGCTGTAGGGGGATTTTGTGTTTCTGATCTTTTATTTTTCTCTGCGTTGTTTTTTAACTCAGGTGTGTACAAACCAGAGCCGTTGGGTGACATGTGGTGGGCGCTGTTATCCACAGGCATCCTCTTCCTCTACCATTTTGTTTTCCTGCAGGGGCTGGGAATGGTAAGAGAGAGACACACACACAAGCACCTTCATTCGAGTCAGGCCTGTTTATTCCTCAAGTTACGACTCTTAGTTGTCTTCAGCCATGGCCTCAGCCCTTTGGTATAAACTTCAGTTGAACCCATTTTTATCACTCTATAGCTGTGGAGGGCTGTGATAACAAACAGCTTCCTCATTTTTATCCATCAACCATGAAACTGCAGGTCAGCTTCTGTCGGAGTTTAGTATTTCTATACATTTCTCTTTTGTTCCATACTCCACAAACTTGACTCTCAGGGAGCCGTTCCCTAGGCTGACTAAGGCAAATACAAAAAAATCTATAGCAGAGACGAGTGTGATGGGAAATGCAGGATAAATCACAGCCTGTAGTATTTGTGCATGTTTTCTGAAAGCGCACTGAAACAGACGAAACTGATCAGTACTCCTGGAGTCCGTAGGGCTTAACAACCAATAGTTGAAGCAAGACATGAAGTCAGATACTCTTATTGGTAATAGACCACTGTAGTCGTGTGCCATGATCCCATTCCCATATAAGGAGCTTAGGAGGAACTCCTTTAGGAGAAATTACTGTATGATAAGAATGAATAGGGTTTGGAAAGAATTGCTTCTGTCGCATCACCTGGTAGTCAAAAATGCTCCAAGCCTGATACATGTTGGTCATTGAAGAGTCAAAGTATGAATATGGTGAACACTTTTTGGAGTGATCATTTTAAGATGAAATAAATGCTCAACAGACTCTCAGCAACTTAACAACGTATCAGTAATGTAGCAACAGTGATGCATCTGAATACATTTAGGAGATTATAGAACGATTTTAATTAAAGGCTAAGCACCACTTATGAACACCCCTGTTGATTTCACACCTGGTAAAGTCTGCTGCTTAATTTGACGATTTGAATCAAATTTACAGAAATTCCTGAACGCTACCGTGTGCCGTCACTGGTGGACAACAGTGAACTGCGCCACGGTAAAACAGCATTATGACTGACTGGAACTGCAAGTTTTCCAGTGCAGTTTCTTCAGATTCTGATAATGTTTCTGAATTTAAATTTTAAAGAGTCTGTAATGTAGAAATAGACCACTATATCAGTTATTCCTGAGACTTTTAGTCAAACCACACACACAAAAGCAGCTTATCCTGAGTGTAAACACTATCTAGCTAAATATTCGTGACAATAGCCTAGCAACTAGCTAAACTCAAATATCGAGGTACAATTATTGTTGTAAAATATGATCAAAGTGGAACTCGCACTCATACGACACTATAAATCTTCGTAATTCAACTATGTTAGCTTAGCATTACTTGAGCCACTGAACTCAGCAGGTGAAGCTAATGTTAGCTAACATTAGCTAAAGCAGGTGGAGTAACTGCGCTTGCCAGGTTTACCTCCACGTACACGGAGGCTCTTGTACACTTCTCGCTGGTTTCCTTACACGCCATAGTATTGGAAAGCGTCAGTCTTAAGATCCAGCCGTCGTGTAAACCTACGTCCCATAGTCGTGATAATCTTCAGCCGTGAAATGATCTACAGATGACGGAGTGGGAGGACAGTCCTTTCCACTGTGCCCATTTAAAGTTGCCAGATTTAGTCCACTTTCTGAATATTTGGGGGTGTTTAGGCTGTTTGTGCATGGGGTTTGCACTGTACATCCAATTATAGCAGCTAAAAACACCAACACCTTTCTGTCACTTTGCATTTCCGTAATTGCATCTTCTAGCGTGTTTTCCACCATCTACTCCACACGCATAACACCTACGGCAGCTACAAACAGTGGACGGGGCTAAACGGCAGCCTTTTAAGTCATATTCCTTAAACTTGTAAAAAACATTATATCTGGCTTTTAATAATCTCAAGTTAGGATCTTAAATTCCGCTGTATTTCTGTGTTGCACATTTTCATATAAGCTGGTGCTTTAGCTTTTAACTGTGAATTCCTAGAATTCAGTGATATTCAGGAGAAAAAGTACACAGAGCAAAACATTTCAGAGTATGAACATTTATATTCAACACAAGGTGTGATCAGGACGTTTTTTCGAAAACTCAATTGAGTTTGGCCAGAGAAACTAAGCTTAGACCCAGAGTTCTAAATGTGGGTATAGCATGGACTAAAGAATGACACACAGCTACAGGGGTCTACACAAGTGAAAAGAAATTTTTGTCCACATGTTGCAAAGTATTTAATGGCATCACAGACAACCACCGTACACAGTGCTGCCTTTTTTAAGTTAAGTCAAGTCAAGAAGTTCATAAATAGTTTGTAATGTTTTTACTTTGTTGTTTAGTGTTACAAACTTTCCCATGCACTGTTTTAAAACATGAATGAGTTTTAAAATAAATTATGTTATTGGTACATAAAACCACAAACATCGTAAGTGGAATTTGGGAAAAGGGACCTGTAAAATATCTGGAAATGTTTTCCTCACATAAACCAGCTGCCTGCTAATATTCTGTTAATATTCCCGAACTGGGCTATATTTTGTAACACTCGCTTCATTAAAGTATCTTCTGCGGTATGAGGACCAGATTTTGCCTTAAGTTTACTTTTCAGAACTCCTGTTAAAAGCATGTAATAATCCAATGGTAATAATCTTTTATCCTAAATGTGGTTTAAAGAGCTAATTTTGCAAAATATAGTCAATTATGTAGATGTGATAATACCTGAATACTAAGAAGCCTTAAATATGTTGAGTCAGTGCAAATCAACAAAGAAAACACTAAGTGTCTCCATAATTTTGTCAAGCATGTAAATCTAATACTTATTGGTAAGCAGTTTAAAAAGTTATTACTGAATGAAATAGTTATTACTAGTAGCAAAGTTAGAATTAAAGAGAAGAGAATGTGGCAAAAAATGATTTTATTTTTTTAATATTATTTCATTATTTTCAAAAATGCTGTCTGAAACTAAAACTATACTCATTAAACTGTAGTTTTACAATCTACAGTTAAATTAAGGTAATTCCTGTGGATCTGTTGGGCGTTTTAGGAAAAATCTAAATGTGGCTGTAAGATTTAATGTAATCTAAAAGGATTCCAGTTTTGAAACTGTATTATTATACTGTACAGTATTAAACAGCATGTGAACACAGCATTGTCACGCTCATTCACTCTCCTCCAGGTGACTGAGGTGAACCTGAACAACATGCTGTGTCCAGCTGTCTCGGATCCTTTCTACGGCCCCTGGTACCGAGTGTGGGCCACAGGTCACCAGACCCTACTGACGCTGGTGCACGGCAAAGCGCTGACCATCCTCTCTCACCACACAGCACCCGCTCTGCGCCACCTGCTGGACGCGGCTCGCCTGCGCTCCAAGAAGGTGGACTGAAGCTTCACAAGGGCGGCGGCACCGCCGGCATACACACAAGCTCTCCCACACTCGGCGACCATCCTGCAGTCATTCTGAACTCCAAACTCATCTGTTATCATGTTGACAAGTGGTCAGTAATCACGAGGCTCCTGTGTCCAGCAGGAGTAAACAGTAGGTCAGTGTTTTTATTGGAATCTTGAACAGAAGTCAAAGTCTTTTTACAGAAATCAGTAACTGCGAAACTTGCCTTGCTTCTTTCTGTGGGAGGTTTTCTAAAACGGAAGTTCTGGTAACTTTACAAACTGATACGTTCTTCTCAGTTGCCTTATTTGCTTTATGTTCTTTTAACAGTGATGTGGGGCCAACCCAGTGTTTATCGATGTTTTTGTGACTAGTCAGATCACTCGAACCGCCTCCCTTCCCAAAAGTGAAAGGTCGTTCCTGCAATTTCATCCGCACTGTATTTCGTCAAGGCCTGTTCATTTCTTAACCAAAAACGTCGTCATTTAAAAAAAACATTCTATTTACGGACAGTTAGTGCGTATTAACTTGGTTAACACGTTGTAGAAAGCATCTATGTGACAATATTGTGTTTGTATCAGAGATGTGTGGTGCTTTCAAGCCTTCTGCTGTCCACTTCTTTTTCTTTTGATTTTTTTTTGCATGTATATAGTCAGCTTTTGGAATGACTGAGCCAAGCTCCTCACTGTTACTCCCCATTTATGATAAAAGACAACTATAGCCTCTTTTACTGAAGGTAATTCTGTTAAGACAGCCTAGATGTTGTCTATCTGTGGTGATATAAGGGAAGCGAAATGTCTCTGTAATCATAGGAATTATTTTTCATTGTTTTCTCACCCTTTAAACATTCTTTCCAGCCACAGTTTAGTTTTAATTTACAAATATTGTAGTGTTCTTGTCATAATGAACGTAGAGTATACATTTCTTTTTCTCGTCTTGAACTCTCATCTAATTGCATAGTGCACATTACGTAAGTACTGAAGGAAAAGTAACTGGTGTCAAACGGCCATGTTGCCACACCTTGGAAATTGTTACATTTTTTTTTTTTTTAAACTGTGAAAACGTCTACTACGTTCACCCTTATGTAACTTTGAAAGCCAAGGGCTGATCTACCTTATCCACCACTTTGTTTTTCTAGTGGTCTAACTTAGCAAGCAACCTCATAGTAAGGGAAGGAGGCACTTAAACATTTAAGTATAGTTTTGTCTGCCTTTGTCACAGTTTGCCGCTTAAGAATGGAACTGTGTAGGTTCGCACCATTTAACACAACGGTTTCAGTGTTTTCTCACTTTTCAGAGTTCAGCACTTTCCTTCCAAGCATTCACACAAAACTCTGAACAGTCCTAATGTTATGTAGCTTTTGAGCGCTGTATCTCAGCTGGTACGGGTGGAGTCCAGTTGGTTTTTGCCTCCAAGGGTTAAAACTGCCTGGATATTTTAGATGACGCTTCTGACTGAAAGGGAATTTCATGAAGTCATTTTTGTACATATTTTTGGTGACGTATGCATTGTATGGTGTTAATAAAAATAAATAAAACATCCCCCCCCAACCCAGCTGCTCTCTCCTCATTTTCTTTTAAGCCTTTATAAAACACTAAAACATTCTGGGTATGAAGAAAAAGACATCCAGCTTAGTACCAAACACGCTGCAGTTCAGAAAAGTGTACAGAAGGTTCATTTTGTTACACACGTACAAATACGACTCGAACGTTGGGGCACAGTTTTGTGAATTCATAGTAAAATAATTAATACACATTTCTGTTATGCGCAATGTGAAGAATACCTCCTGACATTTCGATGGGGTCCCATATTCCCTCACCATCATCAGCTGGCTGTTACAATGGCGGCTTACTGTTTGGTTTAACGTGTTCTTCTCCACCCCTTACCTGAGGTTTTACACGTCTTCTCTTATGTGAAATGAGTAACTTTTCAGACTTACAAATAGGCTACAGCATTTAATTACAGTTGGTAGGCTATGAAGGACAAAATGGTCAAATCGGTAAGCTACAGCGCCACCATGAGGCAGATCAGTTCTGCAACTCTAGCTGGTCAACACAGACAAAAGCTTGCCACAAGTTTAACAAGTCCCGGCCCCTTCCAACCAGACTTTGATACTGAACATGTCATCTCGGTTCCATGCAGAAAACAAACAAAAACAAAAGTTCTCGACAACGTTAAATGTTGCTCTTTAAGAATTTTTATTGGATAAATGATTTAAAAGGTAATAACAATGTTTAAAACTACATTATCATCGCCACAGCCATAGCTCACATACCCACTGATAATCCACCTATATATAAGATCCCCCCCCACACACATTTTTTTGTTGATTTTGTAATTTTCTACTTTTTTTATTTGTATTTTTGGAGCCATACTATCATAGTCTTAATAAATGCCCATTTCAAGTCTCATCACACTAACAGCAAATTCAATGGGGAAGGAAAGAAGGGTCTAGAGTTCTACAGGGGAGGGTCTTGTTTTTCCAGGTCATTTTTTTTTTCATCAACAATTTCAAGTTACTAAAGCAGAGAGAGAATCCAAACTCAAAATATAAAGAATTAAAGGAAACTGGTGGGTATGAGGGGCTACGCCAGGCAACCCCGGAGCCCGCTGTGCCAATGCTGCACAAATAGTCAATCAGTGTGTTGCACGTCCAAAACTCAGCTCAAAGTTCCAGAACATAGAAAACCACTAAAATAATTTAGAAACTAGATCCAAAATAGTTTTTTTGAAAAGAATCAACTTTTGATGTACAAAAACAGTCATTTTGTTTACTTTGTTTTTTGTTTTGTTTTTTAATGTATTTTCTTACAAAATGTTTTCAAACACAAGTTTATTGTAGTTCTTATTCATGTCATTTATTATTATTATTATTATTTATACTTTTTTTTTCTTTATCTATCAGTGCGATTGTATACCAGTGCTGCTACTGGGTCCAGAGTAAAGAAAAGAGGCTTCTTCTTTTTTTTTTTTTTTTAAATGGCATTTAAAAATAAGGATCAACGCATCTTTTATATAAAGTATAACTGCTGGTCTTAGGAAAAAACACATTAAGAAACCCATGAATCTAAGAGGCACGCTATGGGGTTTTCTTTTTTTAAAAAATATACATAATAATAACAATAACAACAATGAAAAAACAAACAAAATAACAAAAAATGTGCAACCTAGTATTACACAGACGCCCGACAACTAGTAAGATGTCAAAGACGGCTACAATGAAAATTCATTGAACTTAGGTTGCTAAAACCCTAAAAGAAAGTTAGAAATCGTACAAAAAAAATCTTAAAAAAAAAAAAAATGAACAAACACAGATAAAGACATTTCTCTTGCAGGGGTGTTTTTTTGGAAGGACAGGAAGGCAGGTCTTAAGAGCAGCATTTGGACATGGCTGGAGGCATCTTTGGTTCGGTCGAACACACAAAGGTAACGTGAGCCTACACATTCCAAACAGGATTCCGAGTACGGGATGGATGGGAAGCAGGACCTAAACCTCTACTCGTGTGTTAAAAATGAGACGAGTTTTTCTCAGAGTGAGAGCGAATGAGGGCTATTACTCAGGGGCAGAACGTGTGATTTACAGTGAGAATGGCCACCAACGAGCATACTTTCAACTCATCATTGCTTAAATGATGCAACAGTAAGACAGTCATCAGTTTTGTTTAGCTTCAAAGTGTTCGAACGTTTTAGGCCCAGCAGCCCCTAAAAGCCAGGGGCCGTATAATCCCCCTACGTCCCCAAAGAGCGTTTTCAATGTGAACTTCTTCAGTGACACTCCAACGAGCCTTCAAGTATTTAAACACCACTCGAGCAGGAATTCATGAGCGAAAGGATCTGCGCCGACTTTCCAACGTGTGGCAAAGGTTTGGCTGGGTCTGACAGTACTATGAGATAAGCAGCATAATGTAGTTTATGGCATCGTCCATAATGGAGTCTTTCAGCTGAACTGTCGTGAAAAAACCCACTCCAGTATGGTTACCAGTTATCTGCGCAGCGGCTTCTGTCAAAACACTGAATATCCATCAAGTCCTTCATCATAAAAGTGTTCAGTATGTTGAGGATTGAGATACGACTGAGGAAAGTTCTTTTGGCCACATTTACATAATAGCCATAATAACGGAACACCTGCGTTCCAGAGAGGAGAGCTGGGACCTCAAGTGGCGGCCCCCGTCCAAGTGACCGTTCCATGCTCCACCCATAAAGGCGTTCTCCTTCTCTACCACCGCTGAGAGAAAAGTTACAAGATGCTGACAAACATTCTTCAACCTAAACAGAAACTTCAGCACATAAATCAGTTCAACTAATATAAAATGATACTTATCTTCCAGGTTCCATCATCCATTTTCAACCAGGCTAGTTGTGATTAGCTACGGTAAGATGGTAACCTCCAGTTTGGTACCTTATCGCTCATTTATGCTCATATCTGAATAAGTTTGAAAAGCACCTGATCAGACCTTAAGGCTACCATACTTTCAGTCACACCACTGATTTTCTGACTAATTAAAAAAACCATTGTAAATAAATGCAGGAAAACAACAATCAAATCAAAAGTAATTGAACGAGTCAAGGAGATTCTATTGAACGTTCATCCAATGTATGATTACACATTACAGTTTCATTACTTTAGACCAGTGGTCACCTGGAGATCTAGCTGTTCCTGGAGAGCTGGCTTCCTGCAAAGTCTAAAACCTGCTGCAGCTAAACATCTTCGCAAGTCCTGGACTGGCTGGATCAGACGCATCGGTGTTAGGTGAGCATGATGGATGCTGAGACTAACCTCTCTAGAAAGCAGATCTCCAGAAGGAAGGTCAGTAACAAGCTCGCTACAGTTTCTTGTTCTGTTGAATGAAATCTTTGCCAACGTTCTACAAAGCTCGTTGCAACAACTGTGAAGAAAGAACGCGTTAGTGAGTGGACCACAGGACAGTCGGTTCTCAAGCGCTTGTGCACTTCTGCTCTAGCTTTCTACTGCACAACAGATGGGTGAAAAGCGTATGCCCGTTTGCCCCAGGCCATGAGGGGAGGATGGGGTTAGACTTGTGACTCCTTGTCCTTTCAAACCTGCAGGAAATTTTTCAATTTACACCGGTAAGAACCAAAAAAAAAAATAAAACACAAAAAACACCTGTAAAACAGATCTGCATATATCAAGGATAAGAATAAGTCTGATATGATCGATGAGTCCGCATGACCAGTCACATTTAACTGCGACCACCCCCCAACGATGAGGTCCAGTAGCACCATTTTATATTGTCTTTTTTTTCCCCTCTTGTCTACAGAGTCTCTAGCAGTGAAACAAACATGCTATGATTCAACAGGAGGCCTTCTATACATACATGCAACAAATGTATTGCAGATGTGTATACATTAGTTTTACATGTATGCAAAAGACTTGGTGTACTTGGTTTTGCAGCAGAAAAAAAAGGATTCAGTTTGTGCTGTATTTGACTATGGACCAGAAAATGGTGACCTGATCGTTCAACAGTGACGTGTGGGAGGGGATAAACACGAACAAAGATAACAGTAGCTTCTGACGTTGGCTGGCTCATTTGGAGCCAGACACAACACGTCAAATGTGTTTTCAGTGGCCATCATTTGGGATCACAGAAAGAAAAGAAAAAGAAAAAAAAACAGTCACCGCTGGGCAAAGGGAAAAGTGCCTTTGAGAAAACCCAGCGAAAAAAAAAAGCTTCAGTCTTTCTGCTGACGCAGGTCTGAGGTTGCTGGCCCTCACAGTTTTTTGCAGAGCAACGGTGGGAGTCAAAATAGGCCTTTTCAGTCACGACTCCAGAAACAACAGTTCTGAACCTTCAGGGCAACATTTTACTGGTCCAAGTGTTTTCAATCCATTGTTAAGGCAACACAACTGAAATGAAGGTTTTTCTTTTTTTCATTTCAAGGAGCTGGGGATGACTGTGGATGGAACACCAAAAAAGCCCTTAACATTTTGCATATGAAAAAAAAGAGAGAAAGTGTCCTCCTACAGCAAAAGCGTCTCAGCCGTCCCCCCCCCCGCCTTTCGAAGGAGACAGTGACCGGATCTCGAAATCTGTGCCCTGCATGGCATTTACTGAGAACAGGAGGCTTTGTTTGGAGAACTGGTGAAACTACACGAGCAAAAAACTGAACTGAACTTTTTCACACATGACTTGTCTATAAAGTTTCCGATACGTTTATGGAAGAAAACCCCCCAACTTGCTCAGAAAGGACTGTGTCTTTGTCCAACCTAAACGAGAAGGTAGACTAAACATTAAATATCTGGAAAAAAAATTTCAAAAATGTGACTCGAATCCAGCATATCATGGCAGAGCTGAGAGATGCTATTATACTGACCAGTCACAACACCACATGGTTTATGAGTGTTGCCACCAGAACAGCTGCATGTGCTTGACGTGAGGATTCACGAAACGATCGTATTGATTATGGCAACCATCGTCAAGCGTGTGGCGTTTGGATTGTGGATGTAAACATTGCTCGTGCCAAGCATCATGAGGTGTCGTGGTGGTTTGGCATGAACGTCTCGAATGTGAGGTAACATCTTAAGAAGTTGAGTGCTGCGGACGTTTCAGCTCCACCATGAGGACATTGAGTGATCGGCAGAACCGCGGTACAACCTAATCAACCGAATGCCGGAACATGGTGTTTAGAGCTGATTTTTCCACAGGATCAGATCAGAACACACACAGAACTCAATTTCCTGATTATGGGAAAAACTAAACAAAACAAAGATAAAAACAAAAACACACACGGCCTTGAGGGATGAAGATTCCAGCTCTAAGTAAACAAATTCCCGATTTTGGGATTGAACGAAGAAAGAAATAGACAGAGCAACCACCCTGACAAAGCATGCACTAAAAAGAGAGTATGGCTTTTTTTTCTTGTCCCTGTCATTTTGAACTAAGTCTCTTGCACAGGTTTTCCTCTCCGTGTGACAGAAATAAAGGTTTTAGAAAACAGAGGCTGAAGGAGGGTAATATCAACGCTGCCATGTGCTAGACAACCCACTAGCCCACAATCTACACATGCTAACTCAGGTTTGCACATTTTTGCTGGTTTCACTAGCAAAAGTTGAGAGCCCACCCTCAAGTCCTCAACATAGACTTTCTCACCCAAGATAACAATGCCGACGTCTGTAATTTGACCACAATTTAATGAACACAACGGGGAATTTCTAAACGTGAACCACCACTGAACACAATGGCTTTATCTGTTTTTCTTTTTTTCCTCCCACACAAAACCAAAAAACTACAAACAAACAAAAAACAAACCAAAAAAGCTGACTGTTCACCTCGAGCCAAAGTAATTCTATTCAAAGTATCATGGAACACCAATGCGTAGAGTGGCTCTCCCTGGCATTGTGGAAAATATTTAGGCTTTTCCAGGAGCTAACTTAATCTAGCGGTCTCTTCTGACGAGTTTGTCCACATACCAACGCACGTCTAACACCACACACAGAGGAAAGGAAAGTAAACTGTCTCAAGCTAGTCCGTCTTTGGCTAACTTTGCAGTTACATAGCACAACGACCCAAAAACCCCCACGACAACAATGACTCACAATTTCAAAAATCACCCCTCACGACAGTCAATCGAATTTCAGAGGAAATCGCACAGAGAGGAAAGAGAATCACTTGAACTCTGTGGTTGCCTACGTGAGCTACACAATAAAAACAAACTAATGAGAAATGATAAAAGCAAACGAAAAGCAACAAAATCGCCCTGGAAAACTATGAGCCGAGTGGACACTACATGACTTTAGCCCCAGTTACATCCCACAGACTGACCGAGGAACTTGTGAGAAAGTTGACGGTAACGCTGAAGTTAACGTCTGCTAAATGTTGGTTTACAGAATGGTTTACAGAATGGTAGCCGCTGGGTACATGGCTAGAATCTATACCAAACTGTGCAATTATGCAAGAGTGGCAAACTGATTCTGCATATCAACTCGTGTTTAGCCAATCAGCTGCCACTCTGCATTTATGGCTGGAGTAAACTCCGACAATGACGCCAGTTTCACCAGCACTCATCCAGCTGCATCTGATTTTTGCACGGCTGTCATTGAACTCCGTCCTTTGGTTGTTATTTTTCTCCAAAGCAAAGCTGTGCCATGGCAGAAGGTGACATGCTATCATGTAGGCTGTCGTTAAGTGTGAACACCTCACTGATCGTCAGTTCAGTCTGGTAGACGTCACTGGGTTGGCTGTAATCTGGGCAGAAGAAGTGTAGTGTTCACCTGACCTAAAGCTTCGCATACATATAACTCAGAGCAAATTCCTATCAGCAAGACTAGCCCCTCATTAATATGACTCATTTCCATCCACAGACTCAAAAACCTGATTAGGATTGTTGAAAAAAAAATGTTTTAGAAAAAAAAAATTGCAGTACTTGTTTATTTGCTTTTTAAAAAAAATAAGAAAAAAGGGGTTATAAGTCGATATATATGCTGCAAAAACTAAATTAATAGAAAGGATAAAAAAGGAGAAAATAAATGATTTTTTTTTTCGCGTCATAATCGTGATGCTTCTTTGCCACCCGCTGCCATGCCGCCAACTTGGAGACTGTTGGCATGGCAACGGAAACTATCATCATAAAATGGTACAGTAGTAGAGATAGCTAGACCATGAGGGGGCAGGCTCTCCCGGGAAGAGGTCCGCGGAGAGGTCCAGTGACTGGTCATGCGGCTCGCTGTCAGGAATAATGGTTGTAGGGGGGGAGAGGGTGCCCGATGCCGTTCTGGTAGTGGTGGTGCTGGCGATGGGCGATGTACTCCGCGTAGCTCATAGTCATCTTTTCGCTACGGTACCTGGAAGACGAAAAATAGGTTTAAAAATAATTAAAAAATTTGAACAAACGAACAAACCATAACGGTTCATGACAGCTGAAGCAACTTTAACAAAATGTTGGTGGTTCACAGAAATACACAACAATCTGCTCTGATGCATTCTACTGGATTCACTTCTGTACGGCTGGGGGATGTGGCTTAAATTACTGCACAATATATTTCTCCATACATTTTCTGCTTTCTATTGCAATCAACACACAACAAATACAGTCATGGCACCATTCCAACTCTAACTTACACAGCTAGCTAGTAGGGCTGTGTATTGGCAAGAAGGTGGCAATACAATAAGTATCATGATACTGGAGTTATGATTCAATATACTGCAATACAAACAACGCAGAAAATATACATTTAGGAAAACTGACAGTATAAAAATACATCACCATATGCATGTTCGCAGTGCGACCTTTTGCTGTTTATGTTGAAGAGTCTAATAGCTTAAGTGTCTACTGATCAGGGGTTTAAACACAACACAAAATGAACCTCTGTCTGCAACAAAACTTGAAAAGCTACATGTAAGCTATTAATTAAGAATCAATACCGTGTTTGAGAATCGATACAGTATCACAAAACAAAAATAATCCAATAATCAAACGTAGCAACATTTAACACACCAACTGGAACAGAACAACAATCATAGATATCAATAATGAGTCCTTAATTCCTCAGTAATACCGTTTCATAAACTGAGAGTGAGGTGTTGGAAGTGGGTAAGTTGACTAACAGTACAGGCTGATTAAGAAGCGGTGATTCTATTAACATGGACTGCAATTTAGAGCCGATCAGCCATCTAAACACAGCAATACTCTAGAATTAGGCACCGAATTTTGATACCCAACCTTGTGCGTCAAACTATTGAGTATTACTGAGACAAGACAACTGACGGATCTCAATTATCACTGCTATCATTTCATCCCCTACGCCTAAGCTGTCACGCTGTCAGTAGAAAGAAAGGATGGATGACAGGAAACCTGTTGATCCATTGTAAGCTAAAAGGATGTCGGATCTTACTGTGCTGTCTCATGAATTTCAAATAAACTTCACATTTTCCTGATCAAACTAGGCAGGGGTATTCCCTAAGCACTAAGATAGGATCATTAACAAAAATGTAAAATAAATCAATGATTATAGTCCATAAAATAAAATACAGGCGACCAATCAATGGACAGCAAACAATTACATGCAGGCACATGGCAGGCTTGTAAAAAAGTCTTGGAGCTAGAATCCTGAATTCTAATAAGGTCCACATTGACATGAGGTTAGCTCTAAGAAATCATAACCATTACCAACAAAATATTTAAAAAAAAACATTTCTACATCTGTCACCAACGTCAACTGGTTATGCAGTCAAACTAGGAAAAGAAAACCTGAAGAATGAAGAATGACAGTTCTGTCTAGCTTTGGAAAGCCGCTCTAATGCTGTAGATCTTAAACTGAAGGGCAAACCGAATCTACCAGACAGGTAAATACTGCACAAAGCACCTGAAGTTAACAAAGTGGGCTCTGGGCGCTGAAACACTGAAAGGGGCTAAGTGAGCTTAGCGGGGTAATTAGCTGTTTTGACGTCCACTTGGGTCATCATTTAAGACAACTGATTACAACCGAGCAAAGACCAGAACTCAGGTGACCTGGCCTAGGCTGCATGTGTGCATGTATTTTGAAAGCCAGGCTAAGAAGGCAGCACTGAAGGGCAGGGCTGTTTTCAAAACAGTGAGCTTCCTCCCAAGTCGATGACCTCACTTTCAGCAACAGGAGACGAGGCTGGAATACGACTAACGAATGCCCTGAAAATCACTGAACGAAGTCTTGCCAATGCATCTTTTGGATTTTTTTAAAGGCCAAACAAAAGATGAACTTGCAAACTCCTCAAGGTCTTTTTAGCTATTTGTACATTTCTTTCAACTGAACAACTGACAGGAGTCTCCTCCACAGCCGCAAAACAAATCCAAGCTTTGTCCTTCCCTGGTCATCTGCTTAAGCATCAATATTTAAACTCAAACTTGTAAATCATTCAACGTCTGAAAAAGCATCTCGGGTGTGCATGCATGTAGGCTTTGTCCTGGCAGACACATGGCAGGAGACACCTATGCACGCATGAGACACCGGCACAGTTGCTCCGGAGCTGCATACACGCCTGAATGAGTAGAAAGCCCACACGTTAGTCGGAAGGACCCAAGAGTGTTGGAACGCTGCCCTGCTCAAGGTACTGAGAAGAAAAAGGCTGGAAAAAAATAACAGGAATGAAGTACAGGGAAGCGAACAGTCCTTGGGTTTGACAGAACCAGATGGAGCTGAAAACCGTCGGCAGGGACTCAGTCACTCGTATCTAGATTGAGGCTTGTCGTTTGGCTCTAGTTCGGCGTCCACCAGCAGGCGAGGCTTCAGGCCCTTTCACACTTGAGCTTCTGTCGGGTCTCCTCCAAGTTAAACCTTCAGCTGTTTCCGGCTTGCGGGAACATGAAGAGGGAAAGCAGACCTCTTTGGAAATGACCGAATTGCAGGGGTCGAAGAAGAGCAACTTGTTCCATATGCGATCGGCAACGGTCCAATCCATACTCCATATGTGATCACTGACAATCTGCTTCGAAAACATTAATAGATTTACAAAGTACTACCAGGGTTGTTTCTAGTGTAAACACAGATGCTTGGCGCCAGCATCTTCAGGTATAAAACACTATTAGCAGTGTCCAGTGTGCTCAAGGCTGAGAAAGGAGCAGTCTGCAAGTCTGAGCAATCTGAAACACTATTTAAAAAAAAACTTTTTAAATCCCCAAAACACATGAAACAGAAGTTACAGTGAATACCAACGAGCAAAATTAAAGACTGAGTAAATGTTTATATGTAATTCAAGTGTAAAACAGAGTGTATAAGCAAAGTTGCAACACTACAGAGAAAAATACTAAAGAGAGCTTTATCAAGATATAGTATTTTCTGAGCATGACTAGCTACAGTTCTGTTTTGCTGGTGTTGCAAAGATGATCAAAGACACCACTCACCAGCTTCTCAGAGGAAGGCTTTTCTTTGAGATGTCTACACAAGAAGCAAATTTTGTTGGTTGTTTTAAATTACATTTTATATTTGCCACATAAATTACACAATCTGTGTGTTGTGCTGGTGCGAGTGAATCAGCCACAGCAGTGCTGCTGGATCTTTTAAACACCTCAAGGTCACTGGTTTACCAAGTATCGTCCAGCAGCCAAAACTATCCAGCCAACAGGGTCCTATAGGCAGCATTCTGTGATCAGTAACGAAGGACTAGAGAACACAAACTGTGCAGCGAGAGATGAGCTATAATCTCTGACTTCACATCTACAAGGTGGACCTGTGAGTTCGGAGTGTCTAACAGAGTGGACAGTTTAACACTCCTGCTAAACGTCAGTGTAGTTTTGTAAATGATTCACCATCCAAATAATACCTGCTCTGTGGTGGTCTTCTGGGGGGTCCTGACTAGTGAAGAACAGGGTGAAAGGGGATAAAGCATGTAGAAACAGATGGTCTACAGTCTGTAATTGCAGAACGACAAAGTTCAATTACGTGGTAAGCAGAGCTGAACAGTGTGTATAGATACAAGATGTACCTAATGAAGTGGCAGGTGGGTGTGTTTTTAAAATATGATATTTGAACATATAAATTATAATGATCATTTTAACAAAAAAAAACAACAAAGTTTTAAAATTTATTAGCATAAAAATAAAGGCATATAATACTAATTATACTACTACTACTACTCCTCCAATGAAATATGACCAAAATCTGAAAAATATAAATACCTAACTTAATAAATAATCACTTTTTTGTTGGTAAGTTTTGTAATAGAACAAAGAATAAAGAGACATCAACTTTCTGTGGACTGTTAAGTTCACCCTTTTGGCTCATTTTAATATAAATGACCTTATTTGCTACAAGATTTAGTGACCATATTTCATGTTCAGTAATTTAGTCATTTTAGGAGTAAATCTCATTACCAATGTAAAACTTTATTACCAATGTTCTAGTTTCTCAGCAGCTTTGCAAATTTTACAGACTCATCTTTAGCCCTGTTCCTACTAGTTAGTTAAAATGTGTGTTAGTTGTAGAGTAACAGCTTTTTTTCATATATATGTGTGTGTGTGTGTGTGTGTGTGTGTGTGTGTGTGTGGTTTTTTTATAACAGTAACATCATTTGTTCTATTTTACTGAAAATAGTGATCCCAGTCGTTTAAACTGTGATTCCAAAATGTTGAAGTTTACTGTATATTAAACATGAAAGGACTCCGGGACTGGAATACAAAAAATAACTGGGTCGCCACGTCATTACTGCACTAGGAAGACTGAATTTTCTCTTAAATGATTTATGAACTATGTAGTAGTGTAAGAAAGTGCAATTTCCACCCCCACCCAAAAACTCTCCTCAGCTTTAAGACCTGAACATTAGAAAGAGATTAAAATAAGACGGAACTGAGAAATTATCCTTTTACAGGGACTTCAATATTCTGATGGGTGACTCATTTTCATTATCCATAAATCAACATGGCAGAGGGAAAAACATCAAGTTGGACATCAAGAAGTGTGAGGAGCTAAACAGGTCACTATGTAACAGATTTAGGGCGCAGTTAAGGACATAGAAGCAAGGTCAGCCTGACAGTTCGCCCTGAAGCAAGCTGAGCCATCGCTGCAACTCGCACGCCAGAACGGGTCACTGATGTCATAGCACGCAAGTCCCACTCGGCTGAGTGGAAGAAGCTCCCTGGTGCAGGTGATGGATCTGTGCTAAGTGCTCTATGTGGCTCATCAAGACTCTCTACAAGAGAGGCACTGACGTCCTCAGCTGGTCATGTGGTCTCACAAACACATGAAGCCACAAGTCACGGGGAACGAAACAGAGGAACAATGTACTGATATTATTGTCCATCTTCTCATCACAAATTCCACTAGTTAACCACTCATACAGCTCAGCAAGAGTACAGAATCTACAGGCTGACAGTTCTCTCCACTGGCTGTGGTAAAGGTGCCTTCACAGAATTCTCACCTTCACCTGCAAGGTGCCAAGCAAACGCAGAGGTGTGTTGGGAATTAATATAAACCTTACATATGGGCCTGCTGACTGCTGCAGCTCGCGGGAAGGTCAGGGCTTTGTGACCCCTGCATTTATGACAGGCAACCCTTAGCTCGAGAACAAGACCCTGCAATGTTATCTTTAGACCTTCTAGGCTCGAGAACCACTCCACCCGGAAGTTAACGACTTGGCCAGGTGCAGTGGGCCCAAAGAAGCAGGAAGTGACATCTTAGAGACCAGGGCGGAGCAGGGTGTGAGAGCTCAGAGAAACGTTGGTACCGCAGTCCCAAGAATAAAAAGCTTTTTCTCTGAACTGGTCTCCCTCTTTATTCTGACGGCAAAAAACAAAGTTACGACAGGTGTTTAGGACAATAAATAATTGTTAAGAAGCAAATTCAGGTAGAGAATAAGTCGCTATGTCTTTGCAAAAAAAAACTGCAGATGTTCTGACTGATGCTGTAACACAAGGCTGTGAAAATCAGACAGCGAGGAAACAGAATTGGCTAATCAGGCAAGCTACTTTAGGCATGTGCTTTAATAGCTGAATACAATCAACAACAAAAGATAATTCAGTTGTTAATCATGCAAACAAAAACTTTAAAACTGTAATGTGCCATTAACATATGTCTCGTGTGATCTGATCATAGGAGGACAGTGCTGAGTGCAAGCGTGAAGACTCTGGTCTGGTAGGAGCATGTACACTTAAGCAAGTACATTTAAGCAAGTAATAACAATGCCTGATTTGAATTTACTAACTACCAGTAAATGGCAATCCTTATTTTACATGCACATTACTATAAACAGTAACTAGTCAATGGTTCATTTAAAGATATATTACACTGTGCTTCGATTTCTACTACTGACATCATTCCAAAAAATAAATACAAAACACTCAAAAAGAATCTCAAACTCCAATAAAACAGTGCTGTAATGTTATTCTACACTACACAGTTAAATCATTCTAAAAACTAAAGACATTTTAGCACACTAGTGTGCATGTAGTGTTATAACTTCAACACTTTAAAGTGTGGCCAGTGGGGTAAGCAGCACACTTACTCCTTGACTTCAAATTGCACTACCAGCACAGCTATTGGCTCACAAAACACAGAACGTATAGTTTTGTTGGCTCCCTACCAAAATATCTGGCATGTTAATGTGAGTGAGGTGCTGGTAGGCTGGCACTTGATTTCACACACTAAAGATGTGCTCACAATTGTGATAGGATCAGACACAGAGTGGTTCACACATCAAGAATAGCAGTTATATATCTGCCCTTTTTGATAAATGAAAACCTCTAGAGATGGTCAGGGACGCATATGATCACATAAGATTTGTGGTAGGGGCGCTAAAGCATTCCAAAGTGTTTCTAGCAGCAACAACAGTTCATATCATTAACTGCACCACCACAGCACAGACAAACAGTTATCACCAATACTTTTTACTGCTTGTTTATAATTGTTTTATCAGTCCAGGCAATCCAAATGTTTATATCAGCCTGTAAACGACAACAAAAAAATAAAAATAAAAACAAAAAACTGTCCAGTTATACAATCCCTGAAGACAGATACCAACTGTAAACAAGGACTATATGTAGGAGTCCAGTAAGGTCCAGGTAGAGGAGATTTTCTCAGGCCAAGTTCCGGACCGTCAACATTTCTACCTTGTGTTACGATTCAGTGCCATATCCTGTATACTGACGTAGCCTATCAGCATCGCATGCTATCAGCAACTGAAAGACCAACACATCACACATACCATTTAGTATATTTACTGTTTAAATGCTGAACTGAATTAATTATTTATAAAACTTCAAATAAATGTTTTTTTAAGCTTTTGAGGAGAAAAAAATTATCTTTTAAAGAAACAGTAAATAAAACGAGCCTTCTTGTTACTTGTTTCACAAATTGACATGTTGGTTTTATTCTCCAAAACTAGGCAAGCAAGTCTCTGGTTCGCGGTTGACTCTTCTTTTTTAGAGCACGTTATTCTTTCTCACTCGCTTTATTCTCCGCTTCGTACACGCCTGTGTGCACACCGCACTCCTGAATATGCATTCTGATTGGCTGAGGAACGCCTTTGGTGATCATACAACGCACATGATTGGTCTGTGAGTTTACTGTGCCGCAAAGCCCGTAATACCATAAAGACAAGATAAGTTCCGTCGTTAAAAATAAACACCATCGAAATGTTTATCGTTCTCAGCAGTTTATCGCTTTGGGTCCGCATTGGATAACGTCTGGGTCCAGACTGTGGTCCACCTATTAGTGACCCCTGCCTTAAAGTTATTAATTTGTGTTTGTTATGTCTTACGTAGCTCTTAGTTTTTTGTGCACTTGGGAATTCAATTAAGGACTATGACCAGAACGCTTGAGCATACAGACCATAGTATCTCAACTGCCTGCAGTTTCCACCAATCACAACTGTCAATTAAGTTAAGTTTAATGTTCAAGGGCTTTTAGGAAGTACTCTTAACTTTGGTCCCTGCTCTGACTCAGCCCTGACATGCTGTGTGGCTTTACAGCATTCTTTAACTGACTGAAGTAGATCTTTCTTTCACCCCAATCCACTTTTGGGCTGATGAACTGATTGTGCAGCTGAATGAGAAATATGGACAGGTGCTTTAGGCTACTTCAGGTGGTTAAGCGTCAGTTGCTATGTGATTTATAGACTGTTAACATACATTTTATTAAACCTCAGAAAGAACAACCAAACCATACCAAGTACAAGGTTTTCCCCTAACAAAGAACTCGTTTCTGAAAGCATGTTTATTCTCTTCTATTTGTGTACCAGGTTGTGTGGTGTTGTGCTGAAACAGGTTATGGGTGAAAAGTGCTAAGAAAATCCTCAGGCTGTCAGGCTGTCAGTGTAAGGAGCATTTTCCTTTTTCTGTTCACCCTAAGATCATGTTTAGACTGTGTGTTGATACTGCAAGAAAGTTACACTTTATCATAAGCCTAATGTCCATATACATTTCTCACACTGTATCTGAGTATAGTTTTTCATTGGATTTCATAAGAACTGGGGCTTGTTGAGGTTAAATGTCCCAAGAAAATAATTTGGCCTGACCTGACATTTTGGCTTGCAACACATTCATTCTTCCTGATAATCTGACAGGAAAAGCTAACGTATAAGGTACTTTGCAAAGTGGTTCAAAAGAAATGTTAATAAGAATCACCGCACCTGGTCAATTTGATGGTCTTCCTGAAGTCGTTTGTGATAGGGGCTTTGTAACCTCCCTTTCGAAGTAAGGAATCTATGGTCTGAATGTGGTCCCATCCTGCATGCCACAGAAAAAACAGACTCTTATTCCATATTCTTAAAAGAAGAACGCTCTCCATGGGTTCTGTAGTAAAGTTAATGGTTCTATTTAGAACCAAGAAAACTCAAACATGGGTAAACGGTTCTTCTCTGACCAATCCACAACGAGGTAACACATTATAGTACAGCATCGACATACAAAACACACATTTCATTGAAAGGTGGAGGGGGATTCTGTGAAACTGAAAGAGATGTTAAGTTACCTCCAGGCAGCTTAATATAGAACACTGACAATATAAGAGTAAGCTACATGATCTATCTAAATAATGAGCTGAACATTTAAAAATGAAAACAAGAAAACAAGCATTACCAAAATGGCAACATTACTTTCAATGTAATTGTATGGAAGCAAATTTTTTCCCCAAGCGATTTCGGAGCATTTCTATTGGTCCATTTATCATAATATGTTTACACAATGAAACCAGACAAAAATAGAGGTGCATGTTTTTCTTTAGACAGCAATGATATGTTTCTTTTTACATCTGCAGTGAAAACACTGCTAAAATGAATGTACTGTGAAAATATGCAGCGCTTGGGAAAGTAAGCAATGTTTAACTGCGATGGATAGGTCATTCGGTTCCATTGACACACTGCATGTGTCGAACTGGCAGAGATTTCAATCTTCTCACCTTGCTCCTTCGCAACCTCTGGCAGGTAGGTGGCGGTGCGCTTTGATCCTTTTTCATTGAAAAATTCTATCCTAATGCCGTGAACACCCACCTAAAAAATAAAAAAGGAGAAGAGAAGGCAATCAATACTAGAACATCCCATCTTGACACCAGCTATGTGAGTAAAAGGTTAATTACATATGACAAACATCAGAGCCATCCTCTGAACATACTGATCAAAATGATGCTTGGCAGGTTTCATGTGCATCAGAAGGAATGTAATTGCTTTTGCCGGCATCTGTAGTACAATCTTGTGACAAACTCATTCAATGATGCGGAAGACAGACATTACCAAAACACTGCAGCATGTACTGGGCAGAAAAAACACATATACGAAAGTCATTGGACATACAGAGCGCTGCGCATCACAGCATATATATCTGGCGCACAAACTAAAGTAAAATTATGTATTTATTGTGCCTTATTTTTCTCTACGGAGATAAACCAAACATGTGATAAGCACTACAACATACAGCTCACTTTCAAATCATTCCAGCAGGTCTGCATGATATATATTTTATTATTAGGGCCCAACCAGTAAATATCAACTGGCTGAACTAAAGATATTTTCACCAGGGGGTCTTCAATTTGGCAAATTAAAGGTATCAGTAAGGGTAGAACACAGGTTTAACATTATCACAGTAATACAAGAAAGAAAGAAATGAGATAAATAATGAGTAATCAAAACCACAAAGTGTGGGCAGCTACATAAACAAACTATTGGAGGACATACAATTTTTATACATGAAACATGAACAAACTTGTATATGTTTCTATCCATTTACAAAGTTTAGCAAACACATATGACCATTTTAAAATATCATTAAATATTTCAGTGGCTGTTTCCGTTATTAAAAAAAACATCTGGCTGCCTCATTTACTAGTTGTCCCACATGACTTTTCAGACTAACTTCAAAATCAACAGGCAGCCACAAAGACCCCCACAGCCAAGTTGTACTTGATGTTTATACTTAATGTTTTTCAAATAAAAACAATAACATTATTTTAATCATCACACATTTTTATGGGTCATACCAGATCATACCACCTGACACAGTAAACCGAACCACTGTAACCAGGGCTCAAAAACCTAATTGTTTCCAAAACATGTAAAAGTGTTTCTGACCTTGGCAACGTGACCTGAGTCATTTGTGGTCTTCTTTATGATACAATACTCCACCACTATCATTTAAAGCCAAAAGTTTTTTAAATTTGAGAAGGTAAGAATTTGCAGACAAACGCTTTTTAGTAAACTTGAGCTTTTTGAAAGTTGCCTTACTTTGCAGAACAGTTTTTAATATAAAGTTTTCAAATGTAAAGTCATGTCAAACTATTTCATTTTATGCTTAATTATACTAAATTACATATTTTGGTATTTTTGCTAATCCACATATGGTTACAGCACTACATAGTTAAAGACATTTGGAGGACATTGGACAACATTTTGCATAAAAAGGTGTCATGTTAAATTATATATTAGGAAAACAAACAAAAAAAATACATGCTGTATCAACCCATATACAAATGTATTTATTTAAAGACCCTTAAAAAACTGGCATTAGCCAACATATTTTAAAATCACTGTGAAATTATGCAAAAATATTTCTCTTAGCTACAAATTCTATGTCTATGAGGATTACATAAACAACTTGTCACCCACAGAACTCTCCTCAAAGAACATCTGTTACTGGTCAGCACATCCGTTTAACACACCACATGAATGGATACAGGGCTCATTTGCATATTGCAGGTCTCTGTGATATCAATAACTCACACCTGTGGAGATAATGGCATGCAAAAAGAACACTGCTAATCGTTCCCTACATTCAGCGCTACTACTTTAGCTCCTTTTGTACGACTGGGACAAAGAAACCACCCCAACGTGATACCATCCGCCTCAGACCAAAGAGGAGCAGGATAAAGTTCAGGGGCTAACGGCAACAGCAAAAACTGACGTCCGTCATTCAAGTTGTCTGAAGCGAAGAATGGCGTCTTCATCAAACAGGTGAGCGGATTCAAAACTGCAGCGCTTGCAAGTAGATCACAGACAAGACACAAAGAAAAGGTACGTCTTACGTCGCAGCGGGACGCAGAGAATGGATTGGAAAGAGGCAGGATTAGAGCGGGCGCTGAATGGGGGAGGGTATGGAGGAGGGGAATGAATGAGGGGACAGGATATGAGCCCAGCGGTGGGCCAGGGGTAACAATGAGGCGGACAAGGTCAGGACTTGTTTTCTCTGTGGTCAGCTACTGGGCCGTACACGTCATCGCTCCACCCCTAGGGGCGCTTTTCTGTCTCTGCCACTGCGGGTCACTGAGGACAGTCGGTGACGGCTCCACTGCCCGCACAGTGCGTACGTGTCTGTGCGTGTGAGCGTGTGTGATTGTGAATCATCAGCGCTTGAGGTGTAATGCCAGACTTAGCCTATGGGCCACACATTGTATTAGGATGCCAGGACGAGGCAAAGCCTCTTTTCTGCCTTCGAGGCCGCACTGCCTCTTCTCCAGACTGCGGGATGTGCAGTCCGTTCCAGGGGAAAACAGGGAAACAAGAACTGCAGCTGTAGAGGCAACACCGGTTACAACCATGGAACTCTGCACTGGATAATTAAGAGCTGGGAGGCAAACTACTTTTAACCGAGCGAGGCAGATGTCTCCAACACCACCGAACATTTAAAGCACTAAGACGTGGGCTGGACATTTTGAAACGCCTAAAATTGAAATACAGTGACTTTAAGACTTCCTTGAAAATGTCAGCTGAGTTTTCAGCACATTACTGTGCACCAGCAGAGGGGGAAAATAATATTAACCAATAATAACCATAAACTATTTGGAATAACCTTAAACTATTTGGATAAACCTCTGTAAACACTTTATTGATGCTTATCTGGAACTTGCTATTGATTTTCTACTAGATACTATTAAATGTACCTTAGCTTATAATAACTCTAAACCCTAAGCCATTGCAAATAGTCGTGAAGCAACCAATCACAAACAAGTAAACTGCATGCTTGCTGATGTTAGTCTTTAAGACATTAAAATATATATATATATATAGATGGAGGGATAGATAGATAGATACTTTATAGATCCCGAAGGAAATTTAGCAGCCAGTAGCAGTTACACAGTACAAAACAAAGTACAAAACACAGTACAAAACACAATAAGGTATATAACACTGTATAACTAAAGAAGAAAGGCCATAAATGGCCATAACTCCAGATAAAAAAGCTAAACTAATTTAATTCTGATAATGAAAAATCCACAGTCAAGCTCAGTGCACACATATCGCTTTAAACTGGTTTTATTAAAACTCTTGCATCTGCTTGGTCCTTAAACATCTGATCATGTCTTTGGCTTATTAAAACTCTAGTTTCTACTACTACAGATGCCAACTCTCTGTTGAGCACTTTAAAATGTCATTGGTATAAAACAGGCTTATTATTATTATTATGGCACTAAAACCACAGGTTATAAACAATATGATGCTATTATATTATCCCTACATCACTCACATTTAAGTGGAGGATTTGATTAAGCACATCAAATAGCCTTTTCCTGTTACTTTAGACCACAACCAAACTTACAAATCTGCAGTTCACTTCACTTAAAACTGCTTTTATCTCACATATTTGTCCCACATACTACTTATACATAAACAGAGTAATACTAAGTATGTTGGTCTTAGCATTTAAACATTAGTTAACCATTCTATACAAACCCCATGGGTAGCTATGATTACTTACAAATAACACTACATTACACTCTATACGTTAGAGAGTCTATAAGAGTGCAAACTTAATCAGAACAGCAGCAAAAACGCTACACTGTCCTACATTCATCTAAAGTAATTTATGTGGGGCCTATTGCTCATTTTCCATACTGAGAATTACAGAGGATATGGATGTTTCATAATTACACCGAGTTAAAGAGAGTGACGTGAGTGTAGCAGGTTACAGTCATATTAAAGGAAACCAGACGGAACTGTGGCTACATTTGAGAGACAGCAACTCAATAGCAAAGACTAGTGTCGAGCTCTAGTTTCCAGCTCAGTGTCGCTCTGCAGAGCTTTGAAACGGCACTACTGCTGGCTGTTTGAGAGTCAGAACAGACTCTATGGGGAAAACCTTCTCAACAGGATCACCCAAGGGTGGACACAACACCTGTCTCTACCTGCCACCTTCAGACATGCAGCAACAGAAGTGAGACGGGTCTGCAGGGAGTGCGACTAATTAGAGCGCTCAGGCCGTGTTCTGGTCTGCAAGTGGCTCGTTCTTTAATTCATGCGATATTGTTTCTGTAACGTTCTTGGCTTATATCATCTTAAACGGTATGCTGTATAAGCAGAAGACACTTCTGGGAAGCAAAGTCTACAATATGGATGGAATTGGGCTGGCAATTAAAATATGGAAAATATTGATCTTAACAATGCTATTGCTAGTGATATAGCTACTGTTACAGATGGACTACAGCAGTACAGCTTAAGCAATTACGCATGCACATCCATTTTTTTATTGCCTTGTATAATAAGATAAGACATCTTGATAGTTGTAGCAGCATATTCTCTCCCTCGCTCTCTCTCTCTCTCTCTCTCTCTCTGTGTCATCCTTCCTTCCTGTCCTGGAAAAGACATCTGGAAAAAGAAACTGCTAATCTCTAATGTAATTACACTCATGCTATTATCAATGTGTAATACCTCAAGAGAAAAATATGCTGTTATGACTCAAGACTCATAATTACAAGAGTCAAGAAAAATTCATATACATGTATATTTACAAGCTGTACTGTTACATATGTTAATTCATCACCAGCAGTCATATTGTTGCTGCATGTGCTGTTCATGTGTAACTATGAAGTTATTAGATATAAAATGTGTAATTTAGGCTGTTGGCGATTCTCTCTCTCTACCCAGTTGGGCGGGAGAGAGATAGCACATATTTCTTCAGAGACATAAAGCACCACCACATCCATCTAAACTCGTTTGGAAGCTCGACGTGTTTGGAGGAGAACAACAACTAATCTTTCGGTTCCGTCCGCTAACAGACACCTGCGTTTGGTAGCAGGACACTAGATTTAGCACTGTTCAAAGTTCTCACTATTTGTTTATAACTGCTCGCACTGTAGTTCAGAGTCCTAGAACCTCAGAAATGGCTTTTCTTCTCCAGAAGTTCTACTGATCACGCCATAATGTGCTGCTCACTGAGACTTTTTCTGGAAAGGTTCATGTTTAAAATCAGCAGGGCTGGGACTAATTAAGGCTGGGGTGTAAACAAACACCTGATTTCAGTATTTAGT